>PVJD01009687.1:0-60272 GCA_004026545.1 Mormoops blainvillei
GATCTCCATTTCTGTGATTCTGTTCCTGTTCTAGTAGTTTGCTTAGTTTGTTTTTGTTTTTGTTTTTTAGGTTCAGTTGTTGATAGTTGTGAGTTTTTTGTCTTTTTACTGTTCATAGTTCTGACCTTCTTTTTCTTAGATTAGTCCCTTTAACATTTTGTATAATAAGGGCTTAGTGCTGATTAACTCCTTTAACTTAACCTTATCTGGGAAGCACTTTATCTGCCCTTCCATTCTAAATGATAGCTTTGTCAGATAGAGTAATCTTGGATGTAGGTCCTTGCCTTTCATGACTTTGAATACTTCTTTCCAGCCCCTTCTCATCTGTAAGGTTTCTTTTGAGAAATCAGTTGATGAATTATGGGAACTCCTTTGTGGATAACTGTCTCCTTTTCTCTTGCTGCTTTGAAGAGTCTCTCCTTATCTTTCATCTTGGGTAATGTGATGATGATGTGCCTTGGTGTGTGCTTCCTTGGGCCCAAATTCTTTGGGACTCTCTGAGCTTCCTAGATTTCCTTGGAAGTCTATTTCCTTTGCCACATTGGGGAACTTCTCCTTCATTATTTTTTCAAATAAGTTTTCAATTTCTTGCTCTTCCTCTTCTCCTTCTGGCACCCCTATGATTCAGACGTTGGAGCATTTAAAGTTGTCCCAGAGGTTTCTAAGTCTCTCCTCATTTTTTTGAATCCTTGTTTCTTCATTCTGTTCTGGTTGAATGTTTATTTCTTCTTTCTGCTCCAAATCATCGATTTGAGTCCCTGTTTTCTGCCCTTCACTGTTGGTTCCCTGTGTATTTTTCTTTATTTCTCTTTGAAAATATGCCCTCACTTTTTCCTCTATTTTGCAACAATACTCAACCAATTCTGTGAGTATCCAGATTACCAGTGTTTTGAAATGGGCATCTGATAGATTGGCTATGTCTTCATCACTTAGTTCTGTTTTTGGAGCTTTTACCTGTTCTTTCATTTGGGCCATATTTCTTTGTCTCTGGCACTCCTGTTACATTGTAAGGGGTGGAACCTTAGGTATTCACCAGGGTGGGGCAACTTATGTGGCTGTGTGTTGTGGCTCTGTATGTGGGGGAGGGGTCTGAAAGGGTACAATGCCAATTAGTCTGGCTCTCCGCGACTTTCAGTCACTTCCATTGTTACCCACAAGCAAATTGAGCCCCTTTGGTGCTGGTTCCTGGGCGGGTGGGTTTGTGTATGTTCTAGGACCCTGTGGGCCCCTCCAGCGAACTCTCCTGTAAGGCTGGGAGTTTCTCCCACTGCTGCACCCCCCACAGGTTTTTACAATCAGAGGTTTTGAGACTTCCTTTTCCCACACTGGAACCCTGGGT
Organism: Mormoops blainvillei; assembly: GCA_004026545.1. Taxonomy (NCBI): domain Eukaryota; kingdom Metazoa; phylum Chordata; class Mammalia; order Chiroptera; family Mormoopidae; genus Mormoops; species Mormoops blainvillei. The sequence continues at coordinate 1,340 of PVJD01009687.1, forward strand.
TGCACGGCCTATCTCTTTCCCATATTGTTCCTCCCAGTTTATCTGCACACAAATGTGGGACCACCAGCTGCCGTCTTGCCTGTCTGGTCCTCCAGCCCCCGCCTTGCTGCGTCACCTCTGCCCCAGCTTCTCATCTCCAACTCCATGCCTCCTACCAGTCTGGATGAATGTTTCTTCTTTAGCTCTTTGGTGGTTGTAGTTCCATACAGTTTGATTTTCTGGCAGTTCTGGTTAGTTTTTGTTTTTAAATTTGTTGTTGTCCTTCTTTTGGTTGTGCGAGGAGGCAGAGTGTATCTACCTACGTCTTCCTCTTGGCCAGAAGTCCATGCTATTCTTTTTAAATTATTGTTATCATGCAGTAAAATTTACTTTCTTTTCCTTCCAGTGTACAGGTCTATGAATTTAACACACATATAGATTTGTGTAACCACCACCCCATCCAAGATACAGAACCATTCCATCATCCCCAAAAAACTCCCTTGTGCTAGGCCTTTCTAGTTACATCCTCACCACATCCATAACCCTGGCAACCACTAATCTGTTTTCTATCACTATAATTTTGTCTTTTCGAGACTATCAAAGAAATAGAGTCATGCAGCATATAACCTTTTGACTAGCTTCTCTCATTTAGTATAAGCATGCAAGATCCACCCAAGTTGTTGCCTGTACCACTATCGCTCCTTTTTATTGCTAAGAAGTATTCCACTGTATGGATGTACCACATTCATCTAACCATTCACCCACCGAAGGACATTTAGAATTGTTTCTAGCTTTTGGTTATTACACATAAAGCTGCTATGAACATTCACATACAGGTTTTAATGTAAAGAAAAGTTTTTCTTTCTCTGGGGTAAATATGTAAGAGTGGGATGGCTGGGTCATATATAATTGTATGTTTAACTTCACAAGAAACGAACAAACTGCTTTTCACAGTGTCAGTACCATTTTACCTTCCCACCAGCAGTGCATGAGGGTCTTGGTTCCTCAGCGTTCTTGCCAGCACTTGGTTTTGTCAATACTTTTATGATAGCTCTTCCGACAGGCGTGTGAAGTATCTCATCATGGTTGCAATTTGAATTTCACTCATGGATAATGATATTTAATATCTTCTCCTTTGTTCATTTGTCACCCTTATATCCTCTTAGGTGAAGGATCTGTGCCGGTCTTTTGCCCATTATTTAACTGGGTGGCTTATCTCCTGCTGAGTTTTGAGAGTCTTTATACAAGTAGGTTTACGGTTGTGAGTACACAAAAACACAGAATTTGTTCTTTTCTTATTACTTATTAATTATTGTATTTTTATTTTATTTATTTATTTTTAGAGAGAGGGTAAGGGAGGGAAAAGAGAGGGAGAGAGAAACAAGTGCAAGAGAAACCTCAATCGGTTGCCCCTCACACACCCCCAACTGGGGACCTGGCCCACAACCCAGGCGTGTGCCCTGACTAAGAATCTAACCTGTGATCTTCTGATTCGCAGGTCGGTGCTCAACCCACTCAGCTACACCAGCCAGGGCTAATTATTGTATTATTATCCATAGGAACAACTGTAAACCTCTTTGGCCCCACCCTGTATATTCTAGATAGAATTCCTTTGTTGGATATGTGGTTTGCAATTTTTTTTTTTCACATTCTATAGCTTGTCTCTTCATTCTCATGACAGTGTCTTTGGCAGAGCAAAAGTTTTTCATTTTGACAAAGTCCAGTTTTTCAATTTTCCTTCCATGAACCATGCTTTTGATATTGTTTATAAAGCCCTTTACCCGACCCTAGGTCATGAAGATTTTCAAATGTGTTATCTTCTGAAAATCTTATACTTTTATGTTTTACATTTAGATCTAAAATCACTTTTGAGTTAATCTTTGTGTTTACTTCAAGTTTTTGTGTGTTTGTTTTTAGTTTTGGTTTGGTTTGGTTTTTTTGCTTATGAGTAACCAGTTGTTCCAATGCCATTTGTTGAAAGTACTACCCTTTTGCCATCAAAATGCCCTTGTACCTTTGTACATATTGATCACATTTGTGTGGATCAATTTCTGGACATTCTATTCTCTCTATTGATCTATGTGTCTATCTCTTTGCCAATACCACACTGCAGTTTTATACTGAGTCTTAGAATTGAGTAGATTCCTTCTACTTTCTTTTTTTTTTTCCAAAATTGTTTTAGCTATTCTGGTTCCTTTGCCCTCCCATAAAATTTTGAAATTTGCTTGTTAACATTTAACCCTCAAAAAATCCTGCTGCTATTTTAATTGGTATTATGTCAAATCTATAATTTATTTTGAGAAAGTTGACATCTTTATGTTGACTCTTCCAGTCCATGGATACATATGCCTTTCCATTAATTTAGATCCTCATTGATTCCTTCCAGCAACATTTTGGTTTTTTGCAGCATGCAGATCGCGCATATCAGGCTACGGACTTTATTTGTTCAGCTGATACTTGTCTCCTCCATTAGCTTATCACCCACATGAGTGTAGAAACCAGGTCCACGCTGCACACCAGGCAACATGCAGCAGGCCCTTGCTAAATATTCTGAATGAATGACAGCGCTTCTGCATGTGCCATCTCATTTAATATTTCCACAATCCCTGCAGAGTGAAGATTATGCTCTTTACTTCCTGGAGGAAAAAAACCAAGGCTTGGGAAGAACCGTAGTAAACATTTTTCTAAGATGGTCTTCAAGACCCCTGACCTTTGGTGTACACAGCCCCTTAAACCCCCTCCCCTTGAGTATGCGCAGGACCTACAAATATAAATGTAAGTTCCTGTTTTTAGATCACATTCTAGAGCAAAAATGAAGAATTTGGCAGATGCAGTTAAGGTCCTTAATTTGTTGACTTTGAATTTGTCACAAGAGAGATTTTCTTGGGTTGGCCCTACCTAATCGGGTGTGCCTTTTAAATGAGAGTCTAGAGGACACAGATGGAAGAAGTCAGAGATGCCAAGCAAGAGAGGCGCGCTTTTGTTGACCTGGAAAAAGCAAACTGCCCTAGGGTGGAGAGGGTCCAGAGGCAGTGCCTCTGAGTTACGGCCCTCAGTCCCGCAGCCGCAAGGAGCTTGGTGGAGGAGGGCCTCAGCTGGGTCCCCAGCCCCAGCCAACCCCTCGATTTCAGCCTGGTGAGACCCTGAGCAGAGAAACCAATTATGCTGTACCCAGACTTCTGACCTACAGACACTGTGAGACAACAAATGAGCGTGGTTTTAAGCTGCCACGCTTGTGGTGATTTGTTATGCAGCAACAGAAAACAGTAATAGAATACGGGCCTTTCCCAGGGTCCCAGAGCTGGGACCCACGCGCCTCCAGACCGCCAGGCTCTTGTTCTCTGCCAAGCAAGCATTTCTTGAGGTCTCCTGCTTTTAGGGGAAAAGGGGGGTATGTGGATCTTCCCAGTTCATGCCTTTTGGGATTTTTGTTTGTTTGTTTCTTTTGTTTTGTTCCTCTGTTTAGATCCCATGCTTATAGAATCCTTGATCTGTGACACTTGTTAAGGTCCATGCACAGCTCACTTTTGTTTACACTGGTCAGTTGGTTTTTAATACTGTAATAAGTGTCCATAAATGCACCACACAGAACACTAGCTTGTTCTTGACAAAAACCACATCTAAACATAGCCCCACATTCCACTTCCTATCCCTACACCTGCAGTAACTGTCGTCTGAATTCCATGTTCATCATCCCCTTAATGTTTTATAGAATTTAAGTGCATTCATATGGATTTCATAGAATTAGTTTTTATTTGAATGATTTTAACTTTATAAAAAGAATATGTGGTCCATAATCTCTTAGGACCTCGTCATCTCAATTTTACATTGCCGAGACTCGTGCGTGTAATCGTATGCAGGGCGGGTCATTCTTCCGCCTGTTGTGTAGTATTTCCCCATGGGACCACACGACCACAGCCCGTTCACCCGCTGCATGGCTGATAGGCACTTAGGTGGTTTCCGGTTTTTGCTGTCATCAACAGTGTTGCTCTGAACATTCTCAGACAAGTCCCTTGGTTCACTAACTCCCTTCGTTGAATCTAATTCTGCCTCAATAAACTGAAGAGGAATGATTTTGTTTCTTTGACGTAGAAAAAACAAGAGCCTAATGAAACTTCTTGCTAGGGGTCCAATCTTAAGTGATCGCTCCACTGCACTCACCCCAAGCACTGCTCTATCCGAATGCCATCAGCCCCGGACACCCACATCCCGGTGCATGAGCCCTCCTGCCTCCCACTCAGAGGGTGTCAAGAGCACACAAGCAGCTCTTCTGAGACTCACGTTTCAACGAGAACTGGCTCTGAGGGAGCTTGCAGACCACAGTGGCGCTCGCTCACAGTTGTAGCCAGGGCCTGGAACGCGCTGTCCCGGAAAGGCTCCCAGGCCTAGACCACCGCAGAGCATGCAATGACAGCAAGTGTGGTGACAAGCTGGCAAAGTGGGAAGTGCAGTACAGCCCCAGGCAGGCCCCTGCCCTGCCAGCCCTCACAGGAGACCCTTTTTGAGTCACTGACCCTTCTTGGACCAAAGTGTCCTCACGTAGCCTGGGGGAGATGCACACCCAGTGAGTCAAGATCTTTCACATCTGGTTAGAGGGAAAGGAAAAGTGGGTGGAGAGGGCTGAGAGGATGGCAGCATCTGGCAGCTGTGGCCCTCCCTGTGGAATTAAAAAAACTCTACCCACGACTAAACAGAAGGGCTGCTCATGCCCAGGGCCCCCAGGGCCCCTAATTGCACTGTCATCATCAAACTGGGGGGATGACAGCCCCTCTCCAAGCTGTGATCCTGTCTCCGTGTCCCCTGCCTGCCCTCTTAGCAGGACATGACCACACCCACATGCACAGAGTGAGGCGTGACAGTCACTGCTATGGGAAAGGAGCCCAGTCCTTGGGGCACAGACCTTTGCCGACAGAACCAAATCAAAATCTCAGCTCCACCCTTCTTACCAGCTTTGTGACTTGGTGGCTTGCTTAAGGTCTTCATTCCTTAGCTTCTTCATCTATAAAACAGGAAGGATAAACTGCACCATAATGTGGTGGTTAAGAACACACTCCTTGGACGCCAATCTTTATCCTGCCACTCAGGCTGTGTGACCTTTGACAAGTAACTTAACCTTTCTGTGCTTCAGTTTCCTCAGCTATAACGTGGGGTTGAAAATATTGCCCACCTCACAAAGTTCTTGTGAAGACTAAATAAGTTGATGTTTGTAAAGAGGTGAGCACAGTGCCTGGCACAGAGTAAGTGTTCAATAATGACAGAGTGACGGTCGACATCAAATATTCATTCGTTTAACTAGTTTTAATGAGGGGTAAGAAGGAAGGTTAGCTATGCACCAGGCACAGTGTCTAAAACTGTGGAGGAACACGGCCCTTGCAGCTTAAGCATTCACCGCCCACCTGGAGAAAGAGGCCAGTTCCCTAGGATCCGTGGCATAGGATGCAGGCTCCGTGGAGTGGGGCAGAGGAGAGGCTGGCTTTTCTGCGCGCTGGATACCCCGCTAGAGAGTAATCAGGGAGCTTCATAAAGGAGGTGGTGCCTGGGGGCCTGGACCTTTAGGAGGAGCAGGGTTTGGTATGGGGGATGCAGTGGGAGGTGAGAAGTGCATTACCTGCACTTATTACTGTCCCAGTGATGTGGGGAACGGCCTCAGAGTACCAAGAGTCTGAGCCCTTGGCTGTTGAGAGAAGAAATCGACGTCCACAGAGAAGAAGCCATGTGCCTGGAGTCATGCAAGGGCCAGTTAGTGGCAGAGACATTCGAGTGCCAGGCCAGGAGGCACTCTTTCCACACTCACCACAAAGACGCTTCCGCCACCTGATCTGGTTTCCTACCATTGCATAATGGATCATCCCAAAACTGAGTGGCTACAAGAAGTCATTTTATAGCTTCCCCGTGCCTTGGCGAGGGGCCTGGGAAGGGCTCAGCGGGGGGGCTGAGTTTTCTTCCACAGTTTCGGTCAGACGTGGCTGGAGCTGGGGCAGAGGGGGCTGTCTGGCTATCTCTCTCTCCACACACAGCCTCAGGACCTTGCTGCTAATTTGAGCTTCCTCACAGCATGGCAGCCTCTGGGCTCCAGCCAGCAAGGTGGAAGTTTTGTCATCTTTTCTGGCCCAGCACATGCGGTATCTCTTCTGCCGCTTTCTATTGGGTACAAACGCATCTAAATTCAAGGGGAAGGGGGCTGGACTTCATCCCTTGACAGGGGTGTGCCAAGGTTTTAGAGCATGTAGGATGGAAAATTGTGTTGTGGCCATTTTTAGAAAATAACATATGCCATTTATACCCTCTAGAGCAGCAGTCCCCATGCTTTTTGGCACCAGGGACTGGTTTTGTAGAAGACAGAGGCAGAGCTGGGGGGTGCAGGAGGCGGAGCTCAGGACTCAGGTGAGCTTCCCTCTCTTGCCCACTGTTGGGGGAAGGGGAAATAGATTGACAGGAGGCGGAGCTCAGGCGAGATTTGCTCACAGCAGCCCAGGGGCTGGGGACCCCGGCTTTAGAGCACCCCACTCTCATCTTACTCTCCCCTTCAGGAAGGAGTTGGGACCACAGAGGCCATCAGGGTGATGAGGCCCCAGGACCTGTAGACACAGGCAGAGAGAGGAGATGCCTGGGCTGTGAAATCGTGGGGTGGAGAGAGCGGGACAGCGGAGAAGGGGTGTCTGTGGGAAGGACACTGGGGCGGTTGAATTCAGTCCGTCCCACCCGCCTTGGAGCTGCAGGACAATCAGAGGCACTGGCCTGGCGAGTAGAGGAGACGTTCCTAACACCAGGACAGCGGAAGCGCAGACAGGTGCCAGGTCCCAAATTGTGCCAACCCGGGCTCCCACTCCCTTCCCCCCAAAAGGAAGCACTTTGGTCTGTTGACCAAAAGAAAACTCTTTTGGTCAACAGATAGATTGAAGAAGACAAATTGAGGTCAAACTCAGGGAGAGCTGCTCCCACGGCAGAGATGCAGCCAAACCAAGTCATCCACCAGGGGCGACCCACAGATGGTGTGTTCCTGCTGTAAGGTGGAGACAGGTAATGACAGGAAGGGAGGGGAGTAAGAGGCCAGGCCTTCACCCAGGAAATGAACATCAGAGGGAGGCCTGGGCCTGACCAGGTGGGGAAGGGTCCACCCTGATGCTTCCCTGAGCGGCCCCTCTTCCTGCCTTACCCCTGGCAGCCCCCTTAGAGGCGGCCAGCGACTGCCCTGTCACTCTGCCCGAACCCTTCTCTAGGATAGAACACCCTCTGGTCACCAGGCAGAGGATAGATGGGACCTGGATGGGAGGGGACAAGCAAGGTCACAGCCTCTCTGTAATCAGTGAGTGTGTCATATTGCGACAAAGACATTGGTCCCTTGGAGCACACCCAGTGGAGAGAGGTGGGACAAGAAGCCTTGCCCACCACACAGGGGAGAAGGGTGTGAACTGCACTGAGACCTTTTGTGCTCATTACCTCGGTCGCTCCCGGCACCAGCCTTAGTCAGGCCCGTGTCACTATCCCCATTTCTCAGCTGAGGAAACTGAGGCCCAGAGGCCACACAGCCAGTAAATGGGAAAACGAACTTCAGATCTGCATCCCAGCAGCTTTTGGCCCACATTTTGGCCCAGACTCTGCACTTTCTTTAGTTGAAGGAGAGGAGAGTTTGAGGTCACTGGACACTGTTGCCAAACCCCTGGGGTCAGCCCTGGGGCCTGGGGGCAGACTCCTCCTCAGATATGGGCCACTCCAACCTCAGAGCAGCAGGGAGGGTTCAGCTTGCTCAACACCGAGGTTCTCCCTCCAGAAGTCTGTTTCTACAGAAGGTTCTAGCCCAGTGTAGCTCCCCACACAACACTCCCCAAACAGGGGTTCCCTCACTCCCCATCCGCTCTTTCCTTTGTTCCCATTCACTCAGAGCACCTTGGGACGTACATTGCGTGAGGTGTGGGGAGCTCAGGGGAGAGGCGTGTAGGGCATGTTATACAGAAGAGGAAGGATAACTCAGGATAAAGATAGTGAGGCTTCCCCTCATGCTCCAGTCAGAAGCTGAGCGTGTGGAGACAGAGAGGTCTGGTGATTCAGTGCCAGCCAGAGCCTGGGGGATGAGGGGGGAAATCTGTGCTTCCTCATACTCCAGAGGTCAGAGCAGACGTGGGTCATCCCTGGAGTGAGGTCGGGAGCAAGACTCCAGGCCAGTCCGGCTTCCTACCCAGCAATCCTGCGTTCCTAGATCCTGGCTCCAGGCTAACTGGGCCCAGTCCCAGGACACCAGCCCCGCTGCCCTGCAGCCGTCAGAGAAGGGACGCAGGACTGTCTCCGAGCCCCCATCTGGAATGGTGTCCACGGGCAGGGGCTTCACCTCTTTGAGCCCTGAGCAGAAGTCTGAGTCCCGCCGATCCAAGACCTGTGCTACTCACAGGAAAGGTCAGGTGAAGGAGGCCAGGCCCTGCCTGTAGGATTTACCAGAAACCAAGCCAGGCAGACTCATCACCGACTGCTCCCTGAGGCAGGGCCCAAGGGAGAGGGCATGCACTTGAACCTGCTACTGGTGTAAAATATGCTAATTATTCAGAGCACCAGCCATGAGGTTCTTCCTCGGGGTGTCAGGATCCTGGGGAGACACTCGGGCCCAGTAGGGTCCATGGGGACAGCGAGGTCGATTTCAACTCGTCATTACTGTGGGTTCCAGGACAGGGAGGGGACCAGCGTCGCGCTGTGCCTTATAATATTACTCTCATAAATATAAAATCTCCCATAGGCCACGCTCCCACTCACCCCTTAGCCTGATTTTCCCTAAAAGTGGAGCGTGAGTGGGCTTTGAGCTGGGATGGAGATAGTTTATTTGGGAAGTGACCCCCAGGGAACGGAGGCGACGGATGAGAACAGGGGACAGAGTGAAACAGGGAATGAGGATCGGCCAACGCCAGGACATTTTATCATGTTAGCCACCCCCGTGGGCGACTGGTGGCCCTGCAGGGAACTATTTTTTAAAGAACCTTATGAAATGTGTCTCAAAACTGTCTGCCCAGGAGCGCAAAAGGGGGAAACATTTACCCACAGGGTTCTCTATCGGGCAAAGATGTCCCCACAGGCCTCCCTTCTGGGGTGTGCACGTCGGAGCTCTGAGTGGTTCCACAGGTTTCCGTATGCAGGACCTCAGAGAAGCCTCAAGCAGAAGGTGGGAGGCTCTGGGTCAAGGCAAGGCACCATCTGATTGCACCTGCACGAAGCCCAGAAGGCGTGTGTGGAACTGGCCGCCGCAGCTGGGGCCCCAGTAAGTGGAGGGGCACGGAGGAACTTGGGCCCAAGTGTCCGGTATAGGCCTCCACTTCGCTGCCTCCATCAAGCCATCTGCAGCATCAGCAGCTCCCTGCAGGGCTAGCTTTTCAGAGTGTGAAAAATATTTTCCTACAGCCAGAGAAAGCTCAGAACTTGGACGTCAGCATGGAAGTGAGCAAATTCCAAGTACGCAGCAAGGTTTCAGACCCGGCTCTGCTTTGTCCAGCTTAGGACCAGTCTGGCTTGGCTCCTTAAGTGCTTTCCTCTCCAGGGGGCCTCGGTCCGGAAGGAAGGAAGCAGAGTCCATTCTGCCCGAAACTGCCGCCAGAGCCCTCCCTGCAGAGCCTGGCTGCTCCCAACCCTCCCCACCCCCCAGCCTCTCCACACGCATTTATTTCCTGCCCAGCCAGCCTCACTTCATTTCTCAAGCAGCTCATTCGGGCTCCTCCACTTTCTCCCTGCTCAGCAACCCAGCTCTTTTCCCAGGGCCGCACCCCCAGCACCCTCCTGCCCACCTACGCCTAGGCCCCAGACATTGGCACTGGCTTCCCGGGCCCCCCGTGGCTTGGCCCTTTCCAAGCCTGTTTGGGGCCTTGCCCAAATCAGCAATTACAAGTACCCACTTTTCCTTCTCACTCACACAAGGTAGCCATTGTCCACTGCACAAGGGAAGACCATCCGTGTTCATGCTGCAGTGGAGAAAGGAGGCCTGTTTACCCAGGGTCGTTGGCACCGCCTTCATGCCGTGTCCAGGCAATACATGTCACATGCAAGTCAAGCACACACTTCACACAGGCCCACAGGACATGTGTAGAGAACAGGTGTGCAAGGCACACGATGTGCGTGCAGGCTCAGGACAGGCTCAGAAGGGGTATGCAGGTGGCCCACCGCTTGCAGAAATGAGGCCGTAGCCGGTCTGGCCCTTCCTCAGCTGTGGGTTCCCTCTGCTCGGGCGCTGAGACACTCTTCCCATCTCCTCACTTAATCCTCACAACAACCTCGCAAGGCGGGTATGACGAGTCCCGTTGGATAGATAAGGATGCTCATCTCCCCTCAGAGAGGAGAGGACAGGAGGGAGGTTGGAGGGAAGGACAGTAAAGAGGGGAGGAGAGAGGTACCTGTGCGCACCACTTCTGCAGAGAACCCTGGGATGGTAGAGATGGGATAGCCAGCTCTGAAGAAGCTTCTAGTCTTCCTTTTGGGACAAGTGACAGTGCCTTGCTCAAGGTCACATGGAGAATCCCCCACTGAGCTAGGGCTTTGGGGTTTGGACCCTGGGGTGGGTGGGGCCAACAGAGCACTGAAATGAGTGGCAGGGCAGAGGGCAACCTTGTGAAACAAACTCCCTTTGCAGAAGAGAAGGAAGATTCTCAGCCGAAACACACATGTCCACCCCGCAGCATATAACTGCTCTGGTTGGGCTCCCAGGTGGGGTAAAGGATGGTGGGTGGATTATCTGCATGAGAGGCAGGAGCTCTTTTGACATTCGTAGCAGTGTCCCAAGGCCCAGAATCCCCCAGGAGGGGCCACAGGGACTTTACCTTCAGAGGCCAAAGGGTCACTCAGGCAGCTTAGATGGGCCTGCTTGGCCACAGGAGCTCGGGGATAGTCTGGGCACTGTTTCTTGGGAAACCTTGCAACTGAGGTCCTGGCTGTCCAAAGGTCCCTCCAGGGTCTTGTTTCCGGAGTAGTCAAACACTCCAGCCACCCTGAAGAAGTGAGTCAGAAGTAAAGTGGACTTGCCCTGACCGGTGTGGCTCAGTTGGTTGGGCGTTGTTCCGCCAAGTGAAAGGTCTTGGGTTAGATTCCCAGTCAGGGCACATGCCTGGGCTGCAGGTTGTGTCCCCAGTCAGGCTGCATACGAGAGGCAACTGATTGATATTTCTCTCACACATCGGTGTTTCTCTCCCTCTCTTTCTCCCTCCTTTCTCCTCTCTCTAAAAAAAAAATAAATACTTTCTTTCTTTCTTTTTTGTTTTTAAAGTGAGGAGGACCCTACCTTCCGCGCAGCCGCCAGGCCAGTTAGAAGAATAGCTGAGGTGGGCATGACGTCTGGGGGTCAGGCTCAGGCTTGCGCTGCCCAGCCCTCCCACCCCTTCATGACAGCCCTGGCTTCAGGAACACAGAACCAGTAGGCTCCGGGGTGGCCAGTGTCCTCTGTTGTCTTCACCATTGTCCATGCCTCGTAGCTGTCTCTGTTCCCAGCTGCCAGACTGAGCACTGGGCCATTCCAGAGAGGGACACAAGCATCCCCTGCCCCACTAGGCTCCTACTGGTCAGACTGGCTGCTCTCGGAGTCACAGTGTCTTTTGATCTCTCTGGGCCATGTTCGGAAAAGGATGTTTCACCAATGGCCTCTCCAGAGCGGGGAGCACACAGAGAGAAGGGGCTGGCTGACAGCCACTCTGGGCACCTTCACTGGCTCTGCCCCTACCCTCTGCCCAGGCCCTAGAGGCTGGGCTGGAACTGAAGCTGGGCAGAGGCCTATGAGCTTAGAGGGAAACTTTCTGATGGAGCAGAGAAGAGGCTAGGCATTGTCTCCCTGGACATTTAAAACCATGAAGTCGGTGAAGTCCTTTCAGCTCAAGGCCTTACATCTGCAGAGTCTGGAATGTGTGCCTCTTCACACTCCCTAGGGAGCCAGCTTCGAGCCTAAGCGCTCAAAAGCCCTACCGTGTTGGAGTCAAAAGGGCCTCTGAGAAGCAGCCCTCCCAGGTTTTTATGGCTGCTGACAAACCACCCCCAAATTTAGTGGCTTAAAACAACAATGGTTTATTAATTTCTCATAGTTCTGGGGTTGTCCTGGCTGTTCTCGAAGTCTCACCGGGATTAAGTCACTTCGTCGGCTGCATTCAGCTGGAAGGTCCTAGTGGCCTCGTTCATAAATCTTAAGCCTCATAGAGAGCTGAGGCCACCTGCCCTCGGGGGAGGGCGTCCCAGGGAACCCCAGTTCTCCTTCTCCTCCTCTTCCAGATGCTTCCTTAGACAGGTTCTGAGTTCCTGCCACACTGAGCTGGACTCAGATGGCCCAGATGTTGGGCGGCCAAGTCGGTACCCTGAGGACCCATGTGCCATCCCCCCATACCCGCTCCTGTGTTCCTTGCTTTCATCTAATTTATTCACTCAACTATTTGACAAATATTTATTGAGCACCTGTTATATGCCAGGCACTATGCTAGGCATGGGATTTGTTAGTGAGCAAAATATAGAAAAATCCCTGTCTTCTTGGTGCTCAGATTTGGGGGTGGTAGAAAGAGTGGAGTGTGTTGACGGACAATAAAAAAAAAAGTAATAAGTATATTATAGAGTTTTGCATTTGTTTCCTGTGGCTGCCATAACAAATTGCCACAGACTTGGTGGCTTAAGACAACAGAAATTTACCTTCTCACTGTGCTGGAGGCTGGAAGTCTGAAAGCAAGGTGTTAGCAGGGCCGCACTCTAAGAGGAAAAAAATCTTGCTTGTCCCAGCTTCTGGTGGCTCCTGGCAATCCTTGGCGTTCCTTAGCTTGTGGCTGCACCCCCCCCCCCCCACCCAGTTTCTGCCTCCATCTTCATGTGGTCTTCTCCTCTTCCTATAAGGACACTAGTTGTTAGATTTAGGGCCCACCTTAAATCCAGGATGATCTCATCTCAAGAGCCTTAACTTAAGTGCATCTGCAAAAACCCTATTCCCAAATATGACTGCATTCTGAGAGGTTCTAGGTGGGCCTGAATTGGGAAGAGGGGAGGCACTACAATCATTTCACAGGTCCTAGGGGTAAAGATGTGGACATATCTTTTGGGGACTACCCTTCAACATGCTACAAATATATCAGAAGACTGTGAGAGGTTTGGAGAAAAATAAAGTGTGGTAAGATAGAAGGAGGGATGCACGGGCTGTGGTAGGGAGGGAGGACAGCTTGCAGTATTACTTAAGATGACCAGGAAAGGCCTCACCGAGAATGTGATCTTCAAAGACCTTGAGGAAGTGGGGCCGTGAGGGGTGAGCCATCCATGTGGGTATCTGGGGAGAATACACCCAGGCAGAGGGACGAGGCAGTGCAAAGACCCTGAGGCAGGAGCGTGCCCAGCACATCCGAGGAGTAAGGAAGCTACAGCAGAGTGAGTGAGTAGCCGAGTCGTTGTAGGGTGGGGTCATATGGAGCCTTGCTGGTCACTGTAAGGAGTCTGGCCTGGACTCTAAGTGACACTGGAAGAGGGCAGAGGAAAGACAAGAACTGACTTTGTTGTCACAACAGCACTCTGGCTGCTGGGTTGGGCATAGGCGACAGTGACCGCAGGTCGAGGGAGCTCAGCCCCCCACTCCCGCACCCCCACCAGGGCAGTCCACAGCAGCAGGCCGCCTTGGGGAGCTCTGCAGTGGCTCCCCAGGGCTCTGTCACAGAGAGGTGCCCTGGATTCCCTCCCCCTGGACCCCCTGTCTGCCCACAGGGCTCAGGTTTCCCCTTGTCAGCTGTGCCCGCCCGAGCCTGGGAAAGTCAGCTTTCCAGAAAGATTTCATCATTTTCCATTTGGAAAAGTTTGCTGCTCCTGTGACCAGCAGGGTTGGCGACAAAATTGGATCTCTGTTCTTGAGTTTGGTGAAAAAAGAGTTCAGAGCCAAGAACTCGAATTATAAGAGAAAGTTTATTTAGAAAGTTACAGAGGTAGTAGAAGAGAGCCAGCCGGGCTGGATAGTCTCAGGGAACAAGTTACAGAAGCAAGGGAAGGGCTCTTGGAGCTTAGGAGAGAGAAAGGCAAAGCTAACTCTCCCTGCGGGGAAAGAAGAGGTGGAAGGGAAAGACAAGAGGGAGAGCAAGCGCCGGGGTCTCCTCTTGAGGGTTTTAAAGGCCGGGAGTTTAAGGGGAGGATCTTAATAAAATATTCATCAGCTTTATGCTGATGTGCCAAAATGGGATTTATTCCCCTGACTTCATCCATCCTTGGGTGTGGTTGGCACAAGCGGCACTAGTTGGATTTCTGCTATCTATCTCCCTGAGTAGGGTGATTTAAGTTATTTACCCTTTGGTTGTCAAGAAGTGTAAACCATTTACTCTTAAGTGTCGTTGGTTAGGGACGATAGGATTTTGTGATTTACTAGATGGCTATAGAGTACTTGGCCATTTAACTATCTGTCTTACTTTCCCTGTTCCATTTGTCCCAGCCTGTCTCACTGCCCACCACTCTCTTCCCTGCTCCCAAGGCTGAGGTTGACAGGCTAAGACGTTCTGGAGCTCAGAGGGGCCATGGGCTGGGGCAGACTGGTCTTCCATCCTTCCCCATGGCTACCTGGGATCAGAACTATCCCATTCGCCAGCCGGCCAGGCTTCCATGTGAAAGAACTTCCCCATTCAGCATGCCTTCTCCCTGCCAGTGTCCCCCACGGACTACCCTATCATAGTCCCCCTGCCCTGGCTCCTCTGTGGCCAGCTAAGGGGGAGGGCCCCAAGCAGAAGGCACTGGAGAGAGCTGTGAGTGGAGGGGAAAAGTGTTGGCATTCTCCAGGGCTCCCTCATGAAGGCAGAACCACAGTTGGGAGTCAATCACTGCCTTCCCTTCTCAGGTGAGTGGAAACTTCCCTTAGTGCCTCTGGACCACAAGGCTCCCCCCACCTCCCCCAATGCTCCTCACTCCCATTGAAACCAGAAAAGTCAGTGTTTGTGCTGCCTGTCACTACCAGAACCAAAGATTAGAGACAAGGATTGGATCTTTATGAGGGCTTTATCAGATGCCGACAATCTGAGAGGACATTAGGTTACTTACCTTAAAAACTGTCTTAACATCTCATCTTAAGCTGACATTTTTATGAGAAGAAAAGGGTAGGTAAGGGGTTTAGAAAAAGGTTAATCAGATAAGAGCTGCAGTCAGTCAGAGATTTTTCTAGTATTTCTTTACCCGCTGATCAACAGTTCTTTATCTGCGTCACTACATTCCCAGAGAGTTCCCTCTCTGGAACACAATGGCTCAGATACCATCCTGATGGCTTATAGAACCCCTGGGGCACAAAGGCCACATTGCTCCTCAACCTCTCAGAGTCACTGGTCATACATTCCAGTTCCGGGAACAACAGCTTTCCACAGGCATTAATCACTTAAGCCTATCAACTATAACTACAGCCAAAAGCTTTAACTCCTGAGTCCCCCCATCATTCCCTACTGTTAGTTTTTAAGTAATGTTATTTCTTTGAGATTAGTTTCTTACATAAATAATCATTTTGCTGTTGAATAAGTAGTCCTTCCATATATTAGAAACCGCCCTGCAAATGATTTGACATGACTAAAGGCATGATACCTCAGTGGTGGTGTTGCAATTTATCGCTACATCTGCTGAAAGCGTAAAACAGTTTTTAGTACAGTTGACAAATTTTGCACACTCTCCGGCTAGGGCTACATTAATGATTTTTAAAGAAAGCATTTCCTTGTCCTTTAGAGTTACCATAGGACCCCAGTTATAAATATCAGGCATCCCAAGGTCCAGTCCACTTTTCTTCTAGGTGGCTTCCTGGGGATCCTGTCTTCCAAGTCTTGAGTAGCACTTTATCTCCAGGCTCAAAGGAAAGTAGTGAACTTGTGGGTTAGAGGCCTCTAATATAAGAAAGGTCATTAATCACAGCTAAATTCTACTTAGATGTTGTACATAACACTTTTTAAAAAATTTTTATTTATTTTATTTTTAGACAGAGGGGAAGGGAGGGAGAAAGAGAGGGAGAGAAACATCACTGTGTGGTTGCCTCTCTCATGCCCCTTACTGGGGACCTGGCCTGCAACCCAGGCATGTGCCCTGATTGGGGAATCGAACTGGCAACCTTTTGGTTCACAGGCCAACGCTCAATCCATTGAGCTACACCAGCTGGAGAGATGTTGTACATAATTCTTTACCTTCACTTCTTGATCTACATACATGTCTTCCACCCCAGTTGTAGCCTGAAATTGTCACCCGTACACAACTTCATAAGGACTCCATTGAATCCCACTTCAAGGAGCCACCCTTATCTTGAACAGGGCAATAGGTAAAACTTGATCCCAACAGAGATGAGTTTCTTGACAAAGTTTGGCTACATTTTTCTTCCAGGTGTGATTCATCTTCCCTACCTTCCTAGAAGTCTGAGGTCTCCATACCATGTGGAGTCTCTACTTGATTCCTAAAAATTTACTAACCTTCCATGTCATTTCTGTAACAAAAGCAAGTCCATCGCTCTGGATGCTGCCAGGTAGGCCAAAGGAAGGAATTATTAATGTTTCCTTCATTTACCTCTGAGAATTTCTCAGTTTTAGTAGGATTGGCCTCTACCCATCATGAAAAGTTATCAACAAAGACTAACAAATAGTTCCATCCTCAGACCCTCAGCATCTGGGTAAAGTTTATTTGCCGGTCCTCACACAGGCACCATCCTGCGTACTGTTTCTCTTCTTTTTTCTGATGGGGATCTGTCTTAGGATTTTTCTTCTGGCACACGTGGCTGTAGAAATCCCACAACCTGTGAGCCATGGGTCAATATAGGTGGTTTAAAACCTCCGCTCCTAGCTTTCTCTAAGCCTGCAGTCAAATATTCAGGGTTGAATTGTGACAAGTCTAGAACAGGTATCAAGGGCATTATAAATGTTCCTTTAGCGGCCTCTTTCACTGCTCAGTCAACCAGGTTGTTTCCTTTAGTCGCTTTGGTGTCCTCTTTCTGATTCCCGGGGTGGTGCATAGCCGCCACCTGTAAAGGTACGTGAACAGCCTCTAATGATTTAAATTTTTTGTTGTGTGCTGAATTCCTTTTTATTGGAGGTTAAGAGTCCTCCTTCATTCCAGGTACACATTCACTCTCTTTTAAATGAATTCTGCTAGAATAAACTTCATCAATTATTTCAGCACAATCACAAGTTAGCATGGCTGAGTTGGGCTCCAGGAGAAGGGAGGCAGGATTTAACTTACTTACAGTTTTGAATTGCTTGGTGCCTGCCCATCCTTCCAGTAGTGAGCCACAAACTTCATAAATGGTGAGAGGGTATCCCAAGGAAAATTTTTCAGCTTCCTGTAAAAGCCCACAGGTAGCTGCCACAGCTCTGAAGCAGGCTGGCCAGCCCTGGACAGTGTGATCTAGTTTCTTTGACAAGTCCAATGAGACTCCTTTTGCCTGGTTCGAGCAAGAACCCAAGAAACCTTACTGCTTATTGGCAAATCAAGGCTTTCTGTGATGATACTTTATAGCCACAAGATGCCAAATGGTTAACAGAGTTTCTTCTTCTAGTTTTATTAATAGATCTTTTAAGCCCTGGTTCAGGGTCTCCCCAAAAATCGCGGGGGAGTTCTTGAACCCTTGTGGTAAAACTGCCCAGCAGTAGTGAGTCTTGACCCGAGATTCCGGGTCCTGCCATTCAAAAGCAAACAATAGCTGAGAGTCTTGGTCAACTGGAGTGCAGAAGAAAATATCTTTTTAAGTCCAGTACAAATACCAGAGGTTTTCCCCACGTATGCTAGTCTGTACAATGTGATTTATGGCCCTTCAATCTTGTATGAGGAGCAGCAGGGCTGAATGAGTCCGTATTTCTGAAACTTCTGAATTATTGGGCATATTTCTTCTAGGGCCCCCTTTTAAAAGGGATACTGCCTCTAATTGGGAAGTCCCCTCCCCTCATTTGAAGCCAGCTTCAGCAGGGGAGGCTTACTTAGCTCTCTCTGGCCTTCCAACAGCCCACACAATGGGGTTTACTTGATTCTCAATTTCTTCTGACTAGGTCACTTTCTTTCTTCTTCCTATGGTTTCATAAGAAACTGTCAGGCACGCTCCAGAGGGACCTGTGGAGAGAGCTGTTGTTGTTCTGGAGAGAAAGTGATTTGAGCATGGAATTTTGACAACAAATCCCTTCCCAGAAGAGGAAAACTGTATCTCCCACAGCACATTTTAATGGCTTCAAGAAAAATTGACTTTCGGGGTTTCCAGAAATTCCAGTTCCAGTTCAATGACAGGTCTATTGACCATGGAATATGTCACTCTGGTGTCAATCAAAAAGATCTACGATTTGTCCCCCCACTGTTAGTTTCACCCGAGTTTTCAGACTCTGATCTCCTTTCCCATCACCTGGGGCACTCACTTTTCCAGTGTCCTTTTCCCTTTCAATGTGATTGCCCTGCCCCCATATGGGCTTGTCCTCCACCAAATTCAGTTCCCCGATGGGTTCAGGGAGGAGAAACCAGTTCAGGCTAACCTTCTTCATCTCCCTCAGCCGAGTACGAAGGAAGATACCCCAGATCTGGAGGGGCCATGGGAACACTGACCATGCTCATAGCAGCAGCATCCCCATCATCTTAGTCCCTCTCTTCTGAGCTTCTGCTACCTGCCACAGGCAAACTCCCTTTCCTCTGCCCCATTAGTCTATTCCCTTTTAATTCTGCATCTTTATTATGTAAAGTCATAAAAGCCTGTACATAAAGTATGTCATCCCATTTCCCTAATCTGTGATAAAACAACTCTAATTACAGTATAACATAGTAGTTTCAAAACCCGCTTAGCAGCCAGCACTCTCCTGAGTCCAGATTGTACATAAACCAAGCAGCACAACAATAAAAAAACATTTTCTTAGGTTCGTAAGCATAGGTCAACCAATCAGCCAGGATTCACCCCAAAGTGTTGTTTCCTGGAACAGAGGCTGCCCCGCACATTCTACCAGACAGAGCTCTGTAATATCACACAAAACAGAAAGCACCTTAATTCCTAACAATATTCTAAATCATAACACAGGACTGTAATCCTGAACCAGAAAGCGCAGTGATTCAATTGAAGTGAAGGCGACGGGGAGTGCCAAGAATTGGAGAAGGAGAATCCCCAAGTGAAATCACTTGGCAGCTGCTAGGGAACCTCCAAATCCCCACCGCTGGGTCCCCCAGTCCAGGCAGCCAACAGAAGTCCGAGGTCCCATATTACCATTGCCGTTGTGAGACCTGTCAACATGTAGAGTCTGTCCATGATTGCGGAGACTCTTTGGTCACAGCGACTGTTGCTACTTGCTGAGATCGTTTCCTTTGTTCTCCCAGGCAGCCCCTAACCACTGCACAACGGTGACCAGTAAAGTTCCCTCTCTCCTCTCTTCCCTACCCTGCCCCACACCCCTCTGTGATGTCTCCCCAAGTATCCACAGAGCATTTCCCAAAGGTCCCAAGGTTCAGACCTCCAGAAACCTCACAGCTAATCCTCACACACTCCAGTGGGACTGTATGAACTGGGGTGGAGGCAGGGAGTGGATGGAGCTCTGTCTGCATGTGAACAGAGGGGAAATCCCCTCCCCAGTTTGAGTCCTAAAAAGAACATACAGGTTGAAGCCAAACACAACTGCATTTCTCTTACTTCCTAGGTATGGGGCTTCAGGTAACCTCTCAGTTTCTGAGTCCTAGCTTCCCCATCTTTAAAACAGAGGTACATTATGACATGTGGCTTTGTAGGAGTTACCTGATATAATGAATGGGAAAGGACTGTGGCTAATCAAAAGGCTGTCAATGACAAGCACCTGTGTGCTTCAGACGCAGGCTTAACTCTTCAACAGAAAACATTTCCAAGGCTGAAGAGGCCCCAGGTGCTCCTGTTTTCAGCTTCATGAGATGAAATAAGCCCACAAGGGTCTGAGCAGAGAGTTCACCTCACCCCATGCTGGCTAAGGTCAGAAATCTGTCAGGAATCTGAAAAGAGTCAATGTAAGTGAAACCAGAAAAGCTGACATTCATGCTGCCTGTCACTACCAGAACCAATAAGTAGAGACAAGGATTGAATCTTTATGGACACTTTATTCAGATGGCCAGTGATCTGAGAAGACAGCAGGTTACATATCCTCAAAAACCATCTTAACATCTCATTTCAAGCAGACCTTTCTATAAGGAAAAGAAAGGGTAGGTAAGGGATTTGGAAAAAAAATAATTCGATGAGAGTTGCAGTCCAGTGAGGATTTGTTTTAGAGATTTATTTATTTATTTTTAGAGAAAGAGGAAGGAAGGGAGAAAGAGAGGGAGAGAAACATCAATGTGAGAGAGAAACATAGATTGGTTGCCTCTCACATGCCCCCAACCAGGGACCTGGCCCACAACCCAGGCATGTGCCCTCACTGGGAATTGAACCAATGACCTTTCAGCAGCAGGCCTGCTCTCAATCCACTGAGCCACACCAACCAGGGCTCTGTGGTGATTTTCCTAGGACTTCTTTTTATGTTGGTCAAAGAGCATTATCTGCATCACAGGGGTTCCCTCCATGGAACACAATGGCTTAGATGCCGTCTCCATCACTTGCAGACCACAAACATTGAATTGCTTGTCCACCTCCTAAAACCATATGGTCATGCGTACCAGTCCCTGGAATAACAGTTTTCCACATGCATTGATCACTTAAGCCTATCAACTAAAGTTATAATCTTTAATTCAGAGTTCACCTATCATTAGAACCCTAGCCATTAACCTTCACTGTTCCTCGCTCCCAGTGTTGCTTTGATAGAGAGTACAGGCTGAAAGGATGTCCCCCTTACTGATTGTAAGCTCCCTGAGGGCAGGGCTGTGTCTCGCCTCACACTAGGGTTTCCTGAAGATTGATCAACACCAACCTTCCCTCACCACTACCTCTAGGAGCTCCAGACTGCTCATATATGCTGAATGTGGCTCCTCTCAGAGCACAAGCCCCTTGGAAAGACCCTCAGTTTCTCATTGCTCAGGATCCCAGGGAAGAGCTAAGAGAAGTGTTTTGCCTACACTTTGCTGAGTGGGAAGCAGTAGGGGGACAGTCTTGTCAGGGCTCACTGCCCAGTGGGATATAGAGTCAGCTTCCTCTAAGGGTTTTGGGTGTGACCTCCGATGTGGAGGCAGGAGGTGAAAGAGAGGGCCTCCTCCAGGGCTCCTCCTTCCTTCCCCAGAGCAGAGGTTTTCAAACAGTGTGCTGTGAGAATTTTTAAAACATGAAATACCTAACAAGTCAGGGTCATTGACCTCTTTCCCCTCAGATTGTCAAACAGAAAATTATGACAACCATCACAACAATAGCCACGTAGTATGATGAATAAAAACTATACCTATTTTTTGTCAGATTGGCAAAAACATATTTTGGGTGTGCTGCAGAATTCTAGTGATTACTTTATGTGTGCCAAGAGATGAAAAAAACTGAAAATACATTCGATAGAAGGCCCGATCTACCCCTTTAGTGAGATACTCCCAGAAAAAGAGGGACTTTGGAATGGGATTTGGAAGACTCAGGAGCTAGAAAGTGGATCTTGAAGGGCCTTCCATGGTCAGTTGAAGAAGCTCAAACAATGTCCCAGCCAAATATGGAAAACAGCCCCGATCCGGGGAAAAACGTGGGCCTGCTCGCAAGAAGAACCAGTCTGGGGGGAGACACGGTGCTGCATTCAGGGAACTCCAGTTTGAGGGACACATGGCCCTGTCCTTAGGGAGGCCCAGTCTGTGGGGAGACAGGGCCCCATTCTCAGGGAGACATGGCCCTGTCCTCCGGGAACCCCACTCTGTAGGGAGACACAGTGCCATCCTTAGGTAGACTTAACCTGAGGGGAGACAGAGACTCTGCCCTCAGGGAGCCCCAGTCTGAGGAGAAACACCACCTCTGTTTCTTCTGGGTTGGGTGTGGTGGCCTTGAATACCTCAATCCCATCCCAGGAGTAAGACCAAGATGTCACCAGAACCATCGATGAGTTATGTTCAGTTTCCCACCCACACCAAAGGCTAAGGACAAGAGAAGCATAGAACAGGAGACCACCTGTCAGGTAGGCCCCTTCGTTGTCACTTTTATAGCCTCAGGCTCTCCCCAGATCCTGTTAAAATGTATTGTTCTCCATGCAGGAGTGGCCTTGCCCTGTCCCGTCAACTGCCCAAGAATCTGATAGTGGTGAAAGGCAGGCCCGAGTGGTGAGGGAGTAGGGGAGGCCCGATAAGCCGACCTTCCCCCAGCTCTTGTTCTGGCTGAGGCAGGGCAGTGGGCTGCTTGGTCTGTGGGCCCGGAGTGGAGAAGGGACCGGGTTGGGGAGGGGCTTCTGGGCCCACAGTGCCACTGGGCTGGGAAAGTCAAGGCCCTGGCAGGAGGGCCAGTGCATCAGATCCCCTGCCGAAATCCCCAGGCCCCTCAGGATACCCACATCCCCCCACCCCGATCCCAGGACACAAGGGGCTCCTCTAAGTTTCCCCCACATCTTCCACCACCCACCAAGGTCCCTCAGGTCCTTCTTATCCTCCTGTCTAGAAACCTCGCCCCCAGCAATGGGGAAAAGAGAAGGAAGGGATTATGTCCCCATGGGAAAGTAAGAGAGAGAGGCTGGGAAGGGCCCCCTCTAAACCCAGTCTACTCACTTCTCAGCGGCAGTGTGCTAGAGTGACAAGAATCCAGAGACAATTTTGCTTAATTGGAGGGAGCTTAACATGGTCTGTGTATTACATGACAGGAGAAAAGTAATTTGTCAGCATGAGAATGGCATGCAGGTTTACATAGAAAAAAAATTTTTTTTTAAGATACAGTCTGAAGTGATTAAAAGCATCATGTCATAATGTCTATAATTTACTTTAAATTATTTCATCACGAAAAATGATGAAGTAAATCTGGCAAAATGTTCATTGTTCTAACTTGAAAATGGATACTTGCAGGTTCATTGTTTTATTCTGTCTGAATGTTTAAAGTTTTTTAAAATAATAAAACATCAAAATAAAAGGGAAAGAAAAGAAAACAAATGTCCTAACCTTGGTCTGAATAACAGCTCTACTTCCTTGCTGTGTGACCTTAGGGAAGTTGCTTAACCTCTCTGGGCCTCATTCCTTCTACAGTTAAATGGTACAACTACACTCCTCTCAACAGGGCGTTGTGAGGATTAAACATGGTAACTAATGGAGATTACTGGCACAGTGCCTTGGACATAGTAAGAGCTCAGATAAAACGGTTGTAAAATAAATGGAGGGAAGGCTGAACGTGTGTGGAAAGGTGTGTCTTCTCAAAGCTGGAACCTCAGTGTCTCTGCCCTCAATAAGCAGTAATTAATGATATTTCTGGGGTCAACTCCACACCCTAAGCCCCTGCTCTATGCCAGGGGCTTCACTGGATGCTGGGGAGAAAAAAAGGTTGGGAAATAGCAGGGCCCCTCTTAATAGGACCAGTAGATACCGGTTTTTTACAAGGAACACTGAAGTTAGTGGGTCCCCTCACCGCTTGGTACCCAACCCAGGAACAGAACAATCCCTGCTTTGGTTACATTCATTCATCCAGCTCTGAGGACAGTCAGGACAGGGGTTGACCCCTTCCACATCCTCCACAGAGGTGCAGGGCAGGGACGAGGAAGAGCCTCATCCCGAGGACAAGGGCAGTGGGGCGTGCAGCTGGTAACGGGAGAAGGCCAGTGCTTTCCTATTTTGGGAGGCAAGAGGCAGCAGGTGGCTGGCTGGTGCTGGGACATGTGAACCCTCCAGCAGTAGGGCAGCCTGGTACTGCCAGGCACGACCTAGGACCCGCATGAGCCCACCAGCCAAATGTACTTGTGGCCACGAGGGGAGGGGATCCAGTTTCCCCATCACAAGAGCATCCTCTCTTAATACAGCACAGAAGGAAGGAAAGGCCACCTGGAACCCACCCATCCCCTAATTCCGTAGGGAAGCAGTTTCCAGGGACCCGAATATTTTGTGGAGTCCTAGTCCAAGGGGGAAGAGACAACCTTTGCACTTTCAGGAGCTCCTAATCTGATGAGAGACATAGCCTCTGTCCTTAGGAAGACTCCAATTTGAGGGAGGAGGTACAGCCCCAGCATGGGAGGGTTCCAAGAGCGGGGAGGCCCACTCTGAGGGCAGAGGCTGGCCAGAGTGGGGGTGCAGGGGCTGGAGCACTTCATTAGGCTGGTGGCAGCCCACAAAGTTGCAGGTCCCTTCGGGAGCCAGGTTATTTTGGGGTGGGCAGTTGAAGCAGGCAACTTTCCAGATTAAAATAGCCTTCCCTCCTGGGTGTCATTCCTGAGACGTGCTCAGCTCTCAGCTGAATGCTTGTCACACGGTTGGGTTCCTCCTGCCCCTCCCAGGCAGAATGGCAGTCCTACCCAGGGACGGGGGACTGGGGTGAAGGAGCGGAGATGAGTCTTGTTTCCTAATCAGGGCAGTGCGGAATGCAACTCTGGACTCCAGGGCCACCCAGAACTGCCCACCAGTTGCTCAACTCCTCCTTCCTAAAGGGGCTGCCAGTCCCCTCCCTCAAGAAGCATTCCCACACTGACTCCAGCTATATGAAGCCCTCTGGCTCCACCTGCCTCCCCAGTGCTGTGGACAGTTAGTAATTTTCTGTGGTCTGGGGCTACCCCTCAGACAGCTCCCTATGTTCTCCTCAGACTGGGGCCCGCTGAGGGCAGGTCTGGGCCTCTTCACCACACTGTTTTCTGTACCATGGGAGGAAAGTTGACCCAGGACTCAAAAAGCCCTGAGTTTTAGTAGTGACTCTGGTGTCACTTTGCCCTCAAGGGCGGTGGCCTGCCTGGCATGGCACTTAGGAGCAGAGATACTCTGGTCACAGATCCAGGTTCTAACCCCAGCCTCGGCACTCCCAGGCTCCATCACGTCAGGCTGCTAACTTATCCCCACCACCACACCCTGGCTCTCCACAAGGTCCCGAGGACAGCAGCGGCTCCAGCCCCAGGCGGGTGGCAGGGCTTAAATGAGATAATGTGCGCGAGAGACTTGGCACAGTGCCTGGCAGAGGGTAATGAAAAGTAAACCAAAGAAAGGCCTAGTGGGCCAATTCTCAGGCCAGTCGTGAGTTGGGCAGAGTCCTAGGCTCCGTGACCCCAGAGTCTGGGGCCACCACCACTGGCCCTGGAAGGCTGCACGGTGACCTCGGTCTGGCCAAGCCAGGGATATGCTAGGATTCTGACCTGCCATTCTAGGAACAGGCACGGTTGAGTGCTCACTGGTGGCACCTGCTCTTTTCCCCCTTTGCAATTCTCTCTCTGCTTTCTGTCCCCCATTATCCTCTCCCACTCCACCCCCACCCCAGCCTTTTCCTGACCCACCATCCCCACCACGTGGAGGAATCGAGCTACTCTGCACATGTGACATTTGGCATGGTGTGACCTCTCTGAGCTGGGCAGGGGACCTGGCCCAGGCCCAGATGACATAAATATGTCCCGGTAGTTTATATTGTGGGGACCAGGAGTACACACCAGCCAGCCGGTTGCTGCCCCTGTTTATTTCCTGGGGGTTCATGGCCAGGGCGCCCCTGAGGAGGAGTGCACAGGCAACCCTCAGGTGGCCGCAGCTGTGAGGATGTCAATGTACTGGGGACCCCAGGAAAGCCCGCAGGCCTCCCAGGCCACCGCTCCCGCCACACCCCGGCAGCCCACCCCTACCCATAGACATGCTGGGGTGCACGTAGGAGTCTGAGCACAGAGTGGCCTCGCTGAGCCTGCAGTTAGGGCTGCTGGTCCCCTGCCCTGCTCCGGGAACCCCGCTCAGACCTCAGTGTGTTTTCTCAGGGTGAGCCAAACTGGGCCCTGCTTGGGTCAGTCGTCATTAATGCAGCCCCTGGAACTTCTCCAGGGTTTTACTTTCCTGAGCACTTCCTATCACTCAGCGTCTTCTCCATCTACTCTGGGGAGCAAGTCCCACCCCCGACCCGGGGTTGTCCGCTGAGTGCGTGCGGAAGCTAAGGCCCAAAGGAGGTAGCAGCCTGAGTCCCAATCACAGCTACCTGTGGTGCCCGGGTTCAACATCTACAGTGATGATAGCCTCTCAGTAGCTCTGCACAGTGATCCACTTTACAGATGAGGAAACGGAGGCTGGAAGTGGTTAAGTGATGACGTACCCATGGATGCTCACCCGATGAAGTCCAGATTCAAACTCAGCTCTGCCTGGCTCCAGCCTCCCTGCATGGTCCTTCCCAGCCATTGCCCACCCCTAACCTAGAGAGTTCAGGCACCTTCTGGGAGCAGGCAGGGGTCTACGCAGTCCTCAGAAAGGCTCAACCCTTTCTTCCCTCCCAAGGTGATTATATTGGAAAGTCGGAGTGTATCCATTACTGTATTCATTTTAATTGACAGTGCCAATCCCTGTGCCAAAAACTGGTGTGAGAAGGACTACTACTACTAATAATAATAATAACAGCAACAGTAGCTAATATTTATCATGCACTTGCTATGTGTCTGCTTCTATACTAAGGGCTATATATACGATATTTCAGGGAATCCTCACTACAGTTCTATGAGACTATTATTAACTATTATTAATCCAACTTACAGTTGGGAAGACTGAGGCACAAAGAAGCAAAGTGACTTGTCACAGGTCACATAGCTAGAAAGAGTCAGAGCCAGGGTTGGGACCCAAGCCACTATGCTATGTGTAGAAGATCTGGGTGGAGCCTAACTTTACAGGCCAGTTTAAATGGTGCGAGTGTGAGCACACACACACACAGCACCCAGGGAGGGGCAGGTGAAACTGAGCCACAGTGTACTGCAGTCACTGAAGCAGTGCAGCGTAAATTAAGGAAGGTTTAAGGGCAGAGATGGGTTGTGTGTCAGGGCTTAAAGGAAGTGAGAGATACAGGCCACCCCCAACGTGTGGGACCCTGGGCAGGAGTCATTTCCGAAGGGTCCCTCACATGACCGTGAACATAGTGGGTGCTGAATAAATGTTCTTGAAATGACTGGGAGGTGATAACATGGTGATTGTGATGGATGCGAAGAGGAGGAAAGCAGTGTGATGGTGCTGACCGGAATGGAGTAATGCCTGAATTAGAGGAAGTGACAGTGGGAAGGAGAGCTGTGACAGTGGCGGTGGTGGTAGAGGTGAAGGTGGGAATGGAATTAGTGCTAGAGGCAAAAACAAATACCGTCTAGTTTACATTCCTGCACAGCTCTTTACGGTTTATACCAACCTGCACACAGCTACCTTCAAGTGGGCATTTTTATCCTCATTTTATAAATGATGACAATGAGCCACACCCAGGTCACATTCTGCTTGCCCAAGGTCACAAGGCCAGTTAGCTGGCCGAGGCTCCCTGCTTTTGGGGCTCCTCCCCACTCGGAGTGGGATGCCAGGGCGATGTCAGGGTGCCATGGGTGGGTGGTGAGGCTGTTCTGCACTCCCTACACAGCAGGCTCAGCCTTCCTCAGTTTCGGGGAGAGGGAAGTAGCAGGAGTGGATGACAGAGGAAGCAGTTCTAATCCTGGCCCCACCACTGACTCCCTGTGACCTTCTCTGGGCGGCAGCCAAGGCAGATGTCAGCTGCCAGGTGACAGCGGGCCTGCTGGGCAGAGCCAGTGGAACCTGGCAGGAGCCCCACACACCAAGGGGATGAAGTCAGGGGTGAGAAATAATCCTGGAGTCAGAGGAAAGCTTGCTTTGGGGTGGCATTCCTGGAAAGTTCTGCTCTGATTGGCTTGAGGTTGGGACTTCTGCACAAGCCTTTCCAGTCAGGAGCGAGGTTATTAATAAACCCTGTCCTGCCCCGTGCCCTTACCACGGGGAGAAGGCAGGGCTTCCTGGGGCTCCTGGCCCCTCAGCCCCCTGTTGATTTCCCTTTTGAGGACGCAGAGACTGAGCCCTTAGATCTAGGCATAGGGTGCAAATGCCCTGGAGCCCCCAGACTACATTCCCCCTCCTCCTGCAGCTCCAGTGCTCCCTCTGCTTCAGCCACAGATTCTGGAGACAGAGAGAAATAGCAAACAGGGCGGGTGGTGTGTGTGTGAGTGCATGGGACTGCAGGCGTGCGTGGGTGTCTGCATGCATGGGTGGGTGTGCAGACAGGAGCACCTGAATAGGGTTACAAGGGTGATCGTGGGCTCCTGGGGGTGCAGGTATGCGTGGTTACATGTGGTTGGCCTGAGAGCGTGTATACCTTTTCTTAGCTGCCAGTGAGAGCGTGCAGTGCATGTCCTTGTGAGTCCTGGGGTACGTGTGTGGATGTTGGTGGGGGGCAGACTGAGTATGAGGGGTGCTCAGGTCTCAGGGGCAGGTGGCCTCCCTCCCCAGCGATTCCCCTCTGCAGCTCATTAGCATCCAAGGCCTAAATTTACTTCCTTAGCACCCCCCCACACGCACCCGCTGGCTCTGACCTCATTAGGCTTCTGCCCCGTCTTCCTAGGACAGTGGGACGGGGGAGAAGAATAGCTCCTTAATCTGCGGCACAGGATCCCTTGGGGGAAGAGGGAAAGTCCCGGGGGCGGGGGAGAGGGGAGACAAGGCACAGAACTTAATATAGTCACAGGGCAGCCAAGGAGGATGCAGCTCCTATTACACCTGTCATCTCACCCCCATCATATGACCCTACCCCTGCTGTCAAGGCGTGGGCAGGGTGAGAAGCACCTGGTCCTGGGAAATGCTAAGGGACATAGCTCAGTTTGGTGGTTCTGACTCCAACTGGGCCAGGCCAGGAAGAGAGGAAAGCGGTTTGGGGTCTCCAGCACTGACCCCAGCACAGCCACCAAAGGGACAGGTCCCTTTGATCTCCCACCTCACTCCCTCCCTCACCCCCAAGATCCGTGATCCCAAGCCATGGAACACCTGCGGGTAGAGCCCCGAGCTAGGCGTGGGGTGAGAGCCAGGGTGAGGAGGGGCACGGCAGCGGGCTGAGCAGCCCCTTCCCAGCTCCTCCAGGAAAGCAGTTGGTGTGCTATGAAATCAAGGTTCAAGACAAGCTCCTCCCCCCACCCCGCCCCCGCCCCCGCCCAAGCCCACACTGAGGGAGAAACACAGCCCTGCCCCGAAGGAGTGCCCTTCTGATGAGGGACTGTTGTACCAAATCCCCTCTACTGAGTTTCCAGGGTGACCTTAGGGATTCACTCAGCATCTCAGAACCTCAGTTTCTGGTCTGTGAAATGGCAACACCGCCAGGTCCCTCAAAGGTGCTTAGTGAATGTCTGGCAGATAGGAGAAGCTGAATAAATGTAGCTATTTTTCTTCAACGTAGGCCTTTTGTGGAGGAAATCATTACGTGTAGTCTTTAGCTGAGGAAGTAGGCTGCAGTAAGATCCTGCGTCTCTGGATGGCCTGGCTGCTTTGACCCCGAAGTCTCCACAGGCAGCCCCAGGCTCAGTGTTTACAGTCAACAAATATCTGGAAAAGTCAGACATACAAGCGACCCCAGGCCTGAGGACAGCAGTGTAGCACAGGGACAAGGCAGGCCCTGCAGCCACCTTCTCCAGAAGATGCTATCCAGTGGCTTCTGGTCATTGACTTCCTGGAAACCCAGTTGTTGTTTTTTAATTTACTTTTTATTGAGGTGCAAGTTTTGTGCACCAAATTGAACAGATCTTAGGAGTACAGCTTGGTGAATTTGTGCTTATGTATATGCCCATGTAACTGCCATCCAGATCAAGCATAGAGTATTCCAGCATCCCAGGAGGATCCCTCAAGCCCCTCCCAGTCAATCCTGCTCCCAGTCCTGACTTGTATCACCATGCATTGGATCACGTACAAATGAACTAGAGCGTGCACTCCCTGTGTCTGGCCCAGTGTGTTCAATGCGAGGTCCGTGAGGGTCATCCCTGCTGTTCTTGCAGCACTAGCTCTTCCTTTTCCATGGTTGAGTAGCCCTCCATTGAGTGGCTAAGCCACAACTTATTAATCGAGTCTGCTGTTGATGGACATTTGGGCTGTCCCCGGTTTTTAATTAATATGACTAGAGCAGTCATAGCTTAGACATATCTTTTGGTGCACAAAAGCATAGCACACATGCTCAAGGCAGATCTCAAGGAGTGGGGGGTGTCTCTTTCAGAACTCCAGGGGAGAAAGCAGAGGTTTAAAGGTTATGAAGCTCCTCCCCTACGTCATGAGTTTTCTGGGTCCAGCAGACCGGTCACCAGGGAAGGAGGGCTGGGACAGAGAAGCCCCCAAGAGGAACTTCCCCAACCTCATCACTGAGCATGGAGCCAGCCTCTGTGTGTGTGTGTGTGTGTTATATTCATTTCCCATGGCTGCTCTAAGAAATTACCATAACTGGGTGGGATTTAAACAAGTTTATTCTCACAGTTCTGGAGGCCAGGAGCTAGAAATCAAGGTGTCAGCAAACTTGGTTCCTTACAGAGGTTCTGAGGGAGAGTCTGTTCCATGCCCATCTCCTCGATCCTGGTGGTTGCTGGCACCCCTTGGCGCCCCTTGGCTTGTGGATATTATCACTTCAGTGTCTGTCTCTATTGTCATATCGCCTTCTCTGTCTGTCTCTCTATGCGTGTCTACAAACCTCTCTTCCTGAAGGACACCAGTCATTGGTTTTAGGACCCACTCTAATCCTATAAGATCCCATTTTAACTTGATTACATCTATAAAGACCCTATTTCCAACTAAGGTCACATTCCCAGGTACTGAGGGTTAGGACTTCAACATATCTTTAAGGGGACACAGCACAACCAACAACAGTGATTATGACTGTGTGTTTGTGCGTGGCTGTACATGAGTGTCTAGATGGCTGTGTATAGCTGTGAGGGAATGCTGAGTGTGTGTGTGTGTGTGTGTGTGTGTGTTGTAAGAATGTGTCTGAATTGGTTGTGCTTATGTGGCGTGGGTACACGTATATGAACGTGTGTGTATGTGCCCATGTCCATGGCTCAGACAACCTGCCAGACGGGCTGAAGAGCATGACAAAACAGCATGATGTCAGTAGGCCTGACTCCTTCTTGTGGTCGAAGAGGTGCTGAGGCCAGCGGGCGGGCAACCCAGGCCTTGCCTCATGAACCTGGAAGGTGAGCCGTGAGAAGCAAAAACAAGGCTCTGTGTTGAGCTAGGCATAGACTGGTAGGTCAAAGCTGTGGCTCTCTCGTGGCAGCGCCTGTCCCCAGGCCCTTCTTCCAGGAACTTTCCTAGAAGGCCCCTCCACCCAACCTTCCTCTGCACCCCATTCGCTTGGACTGGGTGATGCTGGCTGACTCATCCCCTCTGGGATTGGAAGCCACTAGTCAGCTAACTGTTGTGTCAGCCAACTAGGGGTGGGGCAGATAGCCAGCCCCTCCCAGGCCCCACCCCCAGGCCAATCCAAAGTAGCACCCGATCAACCTCCATGTCTGGCTAGGGTTGGACCCCCAGAAATGGAGAGACGCATGGCGGAGCACCAGGCCTGGTAAGGCCAGAATGATGTGAGCTGCCTCTCTGTCCAGGGCAACTCTTTTAGGCAAACCCACCACCCAGCAACAGGACAATGGGACGGTCTCCTCCCATTACTAGAAGACACTAGTAATGTCTTCTGGCCGGTGGTGGGGGTGGGCCTGCCGTGAGTTGGTTATCTCATTTAAACTTCACAGCCAAATTTAAATCACCCTCATTTGACAGATGCTTTCCTGAGGCCCTAAGGAGTTAAATAATCTGCCTAAGATTACACATCTATTTATAATTGTTGGAATGTTTTTATTTTCTCTGAAAATCTGCAGCGTCCCCACTCCTTCATGCTCAAGACCAGTGCTTCTCCCACGGCAGCCCACCTGCCCCCACAACACACCCTCACAGTGCAGTCTTCCCCAGAGAGACCCCCCTGGTCGGTGGGGTGGGGGAGGGGCGGGGGACACATTTGGGGCATTCTCTCCTCTCGTTCCACCCCCCGGGCCTCTCTGTGGTTTGCTGGTTTGGTTTTTGGTGTGGCAGCAAGCTTATTGCCTCTCTGAGTGTGTCGGTGGTTGTGTGCACATTTGGAGAACGGGTGTCTGGGCATGCGGGTGTACCTCTGGGTGGGTTCGCCCACCAGCGACACGAGGGCAAACTCCGCTCAGGCTGTATCTGGAGGCAGGTCTAGGCACGGGTGTGTGAGCCCCTGGGAGATTTCATGAAGAGCCTGCCCCCCTGCTTGTCTGGGTGTCTGTAGAGTGGCTTCCCATTTCTGCACCCTTTCTGGATAACTGCCACCATCCTCATTTCATAGATTCCTGGGCCCCAGGTGAGAACCTGGTGAAAACCGCCTGTGACTGTTGACAAAGACACCTGAGTCTCAAGCCCGGCCAGCTCGTGCTGCTCGTGTGCCCTTGAGCTCCCATTGCCCCACCCAGGCAGCAGAAGTGTCCTTACCCTAAGGGATGGGGTGACATGGAGAGGGGGAGGCTTCTCCCCTCCTCTGGAGCACCCAGCTCCCTAGATGGGAGGTTCATTAACCCAGAACTCAGTAGTTTATGGTGGGGTGAGTGCCAAGACTTGGCACTAACTACAAAATGTGGGGGCACCCCCAGCACTCCCACTGCCAGCCGGCAGGGGAGGGGCTGTGACGTTCAGTGGCCTCATGCAGCAGAGAGGAAGTAGCTAATTGCTGACCTGGTGACTGGGCAGCCTGAGGAGTGGGGTGATGATGCCACTGGCTGCAGAAGTGGGCACCCCAGCCTAAGGAGGGGATCCTGCAGGGATGGGGTGGGCCAGGCCCGTTCTCTGCAGAGGCTGAGGTGGCTGTGGCCAAAGGAGTGCGGGGAGGGGGTGGGGGTTGAGGCTGCAACCGTGGGAAAGGGTTCCTCCCGGACTTCCCTCAGCTTCAAGGGAAAAAGAGTTCAGAGGCTCCAGGGGGGGTTTGGGAAGGGGCTACAGAGGGCAGAGGAGGAGGAGATGGTGGCAGAGGATTCTTTGCTCTCCCCTCCCTCCACTCCCCCTACCTTCCCATCTTAACCCCTGCCTTTGTCCCATCTTTGGCCCCTGTGGCCCAGGGTGGTGAGGAAGGAGGAAGTAGATGGAGGGCTTTTAACACCAGAAGACCCCCAGACACAGAAGCCTACTAGGCACGCCTGCTGCAGGCCAGAGCATCCAGAAGAAGTAGTGATGCTTCTATCAGCCTTCTAGGACAGGAAGGAAGGGTGTTCATGCAGAGAGAACAGCCCGAGCAAAGGCTGGGCGGTGGGGTGTAACGAGGCTGACAGAGATTGGGGACTTGGCTGCCACAGTTATGGGGAGAGAGGTGAGCAGGGTCATTCTGCACCAAGGGCCACACTGTCCCTTCCTGGTACAAACTGAGGGTAATCACACTTGGAGTTTCTCCTACATGCTGGCCGCAGATCTAGCCAGGGCACACCTGCCCTCCACTGCCAGAGCAAGGGCCAGGACTAGGTCAGTAGCCACACAGGATGAGGATTCCATACCTCAAGTCCCCAGGTGTATCAACCACCGAGAACCTGCAGTCCTGAGTCCTGAGAAACAGGACCCGTCCACCTGTAGGTCAGTCCTGTGGGTCCCTAGCGCCCTCTGTTAGGCAGGAAGCTACACAATGGGGAGGGGCCTCCACTTGGCTGGCGGGGTTGGAAAGGAGACAGGTTTGCCCTCCCAGAAGCACACACTGATCCTGCCCCAGGGAACCCCCAGATATTGACCTCCAAACTCTAATCTGAAATTCAGCCCTGGTGCTCAGGGAGCTGCGAGTCTGTTGAGAGAGACGTGCACCACCATCGGAGCTCCGTTCTGAAGGGTGAAACACAGCATCCAGCTTCAGAAAATTTAGTCTGAGGGTAAGGATACACCCCAACTGAATTTTTCCAAAGCCCTCAATGTGTTGCAGGTACAGATTAGACATTTCAGGGACTCTAAGGCTGCTAGAAAACAAAACAAAACAAGACGACCCATTAAATTTGAATTTCAAATAAACAACTAATAATATTTTGGTATAAGTACATCCTACCAACATTTGGGACATACTTATACTAAAAATTTATTCATTGCTTATTTGAAATTCAAATTTAACTGAATATCCTGTGTTTTTGTTTGACAAATCGGACAACCCTGGATGTCTCCCTTCTGAGGAAGGAAAGAGGACACCCCAGATACCGAAACGCAGGTAAACATCTCAGCACGTTCATGCTGGTGCTCAGGAGAGCAGTGGTGGAAGGGGAGGGGAGCCCCGGGGCGCCAGCTCGCTGCAGTTTAAAATTCCTTTCAGGCCAGATCCCTAATCCCTCCGCGCACAATGGCAGCCTTCTCCCCCGCCGCCCGCGCCCACGCCCTCCTCGCTCGGGGCCGTGGCAGTGCCACCACGGGCCTCTTTAAGCCCCTTTGAAGCTGCCAGAGCCCTGCGCTGCGGGAGGCCCCGCCGCTATGCCAGCTATGCCAGCTATGTCCCCGCCGCCGCCGGCCACCACCGCTCCCCCATTAATGCTGGCTAATCTGGCTAATAAATAAACTCCTCTCCCAGCCTCAGTCCCTGATGGCTCCTCCCTGTTCTTTCAGAATTGGTTTCAGGGCTCTGTTAGAACAAGTGTCACTCTCGTCGGATGTCTTTGACTTCTTTTTTCTAATGCAGTCCCAGGTCTGTTGCCCGTCTCTAACGTAGCTCGGGGAGATCTCTGTCTCGCGCGTTACATCTACATCTCTTTTACAGTCCACCTGCGCACCAGGGAGCAGGCCACACGGCTGGGTGCAGGGGACCAGACTCAGGGCCAGAGAAAGATCCACTGGGCTCGGGAGCGCCCCCTGGAGGCGGGAGTAGGCAAAGGCCACGCCCCTCTGACCACGCCCCCTATGTCCGAGGAAGTGGGGAGCATTGCGGGGAGGCCGAGGACAGGTGACTCCGCGCCCCTGGACGGCGCTGCCGCCCCCCGTGACAGGAACCCCTTCTCCGCATCCTCTGCCGCCCCCTACGTCCCCACCCGAGCTTTCGAGAATCTGACTCAGAGCCGAACCCGCATCGCTTCACCTCCTACAACACACCGGGAGCGCGGGGAGAAATTACAGGATTGCAGGGCCACGGCTAATACGCTCTAATTACCCACTGCCATTCTCACTCCGGCGCTCCGCGGCTCTGGGCCAACGCGCCGTAATTAGGCCGCCCCTCCCTAGTCCCGGAACGGTCCCGCAGCCTCGGGAGCGCTCGCAGCGGGCTTCGCCCGCCGCCGCCTCCTGCTGCCCTCCCGGACTGCCCCTTGGTCCCAGGAGAGCGCTCTGAGATCCCCATTTAGGGTGAGTGGTTGGGGAGATGCCGGACTCAGGGAGACAGGCCCCCCGGCCTGAAGTTGTGGCCGCCGCCCCTCCCCTCCCATAAGCATACGGTTCTCAAGAATTCTTCTAGAAGGATCTGGGAGAGTGGAAAGGGGGCAGGGACCCAATTTGTTGACAGGAACACCGAGGCCTATTGGAAAGTTAACTGTCAGGGGGAGGAGTGGGGAGGGCACGAGGGCAACAGTAGCTCCACTTCGCATATGAGGCACAGAAAAGGAAAGGCTCTCAGGGAAGGCCACCCAGCCGAAACTTCCGGATCAGCTCTTTGAGCGGCGGCGGCGGCTTTATGACCGCCCCAAAGGCTCCCTCCCCTGGCAGGGAAATTACTTTCCTGCAACGAAAGGTGATATCCTCCCATCAGAGACCCGAAGCTCTGGGCAGCCGACCAGCTGTGGCCTGTTCCTCACAAGGGAGCTCCTAAAGAATGGCTCAAGTCTCCCATCACAGAAAGGGTTTGAGGAGGCCCGGAGGCACAGAAGCCAAATCTGGTGCCTGAGACTAAGGGGGAGCAACTTGGCTTTCAGCTTCTTTCTCCAAACGGGGCTCGAACCTCTCCTCTCTCAGGAATTCTTTCCTGATGTCCAGGGGGTTGCAAACTCGTGGCCTTGGCCAAGTTTAATCTTTAGCGAGGTTTGGCCTGCAATGAATGTGTGGTTTTTATATTGAATGTGAGAGTCTACAGACAGTGCAGCCTTTCCGGTTGCCCTCCCTGTTAGAAAGGTCAGTGAGGCCAGACTAGTCCCCAAAGGCATTTGGGTTTAAAGCCCCTGAGCTGGAACAGCCAGCTCAGTCTCTGCCTGTGCCCTTTTCCTCAGCTGCTAGGACCTCAGACTGCACCATTCCCACCTCTTTGGAATCTTTGCGCGTTCCTCGGTAAGCAGCGCCGAGGGGAGTATTCCTGGAAACCCCTCTTTAGGCTTCCCACACGTGATGGCAGCGATGGCTGCACGTGGCTCTGGATGCTCCTCTGGTATCCCCTTTTTTCATCTTGAGTTTCAGTCTCTTCCTTGGGTATGTGCCACATCTTCTCCAACAGGGTGACAGCTAGTTTTCTGCTGTGAGACCAGAGGTTACTTGAGGGCAGAGTATTGGAATTCTGTCTTCAGACTGAGATCTCACGGAGGTCTGGGGAAGTAGAGTGTAGGGGTACTACACTCTATCCCAGGGAGATTTGAGGGCAGGGCCGAGTCTTCCCCTCAGACTGGGGCCCCCTGAAGGTGCTGGGTTTTCCCCTCAGATGGGGCCTTTGCACCCCACCCCACTTCTCTGGCTCTTCTTGGTGCCCAGGCATTCCTCCCAGGACAGTTTGTCATGCTTTGATGAATGAAAGCTACTAAGAATAACTCAGTCCTTTTAGTCTCTAAAGGACAGTGGTATGGGGAGGAGGGATGGTGCTTGTGGAGGGGTTGGAAGAGGATGGACACATCCATTCATTCAGTAGCATTTTCCCAGGTGCCCAACTAGACACTCTGGGAGACATAGTGAGTGCCACAGAGCCCCCTACTGTACCATTTTTGCGGTTGCCAGTGGGCGGGGGGGTTGTTCACAGGACCCCTGAGACAGAAACACCAACCCCCTTCACAGCCTTTCCACCCCAGAAGTCATCGCCTCAGAGTCACCCAGCCCCATCCATGTCTGGATACCAGCTCCCTCTGCTTGGAAGTAGGTGCTTGGGGTGGGTGGGGGTGGGGGCTGCTCCCAGTGGGACGGGGACTGCAGTGGGAGTACACGTGGAGCCTTTCTTCCCGTGGAGAACTGTCAGAGTGACCACAGTGGAATGTAAAAGCTGGCTGGAGGGCAGCTGGTGCTTTAATTGGGGGATGGGGTAAGAGCGACCCAGAAGATGAACCTCTGGACCCCACTCTTCCTCCCTCATCCTGCCCTTCCCACTCCAAAACCTTAAGCCTCCAGTTAAAAACCGAGTGACCTTTCCAATGCAACATTCTCTCAGGCACTCACAGGCGAACCAAGGGAGAGGAGGCTGTGACCTTAACCTGCTTCTCTGGATGGGGCCGTCCTGGCACTCCGCCCACACCTGCCACCTCCTGAGAGGGACATTTCAGCCTGGTCTTGGCAAAAACATCAGCCTACGAGCCAGGTGGCGTGGTATGATACCAGCTCTGCTACTGACCCCACTGTGACCTTGAGAAGCCATTTGCTCCCCTGAACCTCAGTTTCCCAATGTGTAAAATGAGTTTTTTCTAGTTTCCACGGTTTTCAAAACTTTTTAAAAACGAATGGCTCCTTTAGTTTAAATAGTAACTTATGTGCAGTGCCCATTGGTAACATAGAAAATGTTTGAGGTTCTATGGTCAAATTACATGCAGGGGCCCACAGCCCCAGTGTGTAGCCCGTTATACACACTCACACACGTACACTCACACATGTGTGTGTGCACACACGTGCACACCATCAGCTCCAGGGCACCCTGCAGAGCATACTTCACAAACCTCAGAACCCTGAAATCCTTCCCCGTGCAAA
Organism: Mormoops blainvillei; assembly: GCA_004026545.1. Lineage (NCBI taxonomy): Eukaryota > Metazoa > Chordata > Mammalia > Chiroptera > Mormoopidae > Mormoops > Mormoops blainvillei. The sequence goes on from PVJD01009687.1 coordinate 38,891, forward strand.
CATTCTGGGGCCCTGCCAGGGCTGGGAGCTCTAGAACTGGGGTGCTGACAGGTCTGAGGACGAGGCGGTGATTGTAAGCAACCCAAGTCTAGGGAACAGGGCCAAGGGGTAACAGGTGGGGGGCTCAAACTGGTAGAGGGAGTCCTTTCAACACTGGGAAGCCCCACTGAGACTGAGCAGGGGCCTGGGTCCAAAACTGGGAACATGCAAACCCTCTCTGCCCTCCCCCTACCCCCAACCTGAACCAGAGTCAAGTAGGCTTATCGGGCACTGAGCCCCCTTAGCTGGGGGCAGAGGAGACAATTAGAGAGTTAGAATGCCCCTCAGCAAGGATGGGGGGAGCCTCTGGCAGCTTTTCCCTGGAATCCCTCTCCCTATGCTCAGGACAACAACGCCTGACAGAAGCCCTGAAGCTGCCGAGCATGGGGGGCTCAGCACGGGGTGACAGGGAACCTCACAGCACCACTAATGTTGAAAGTGTGAGAATATAGTGCCAACATGGAGTGCAGGCATGAGGGGGGCCATCAGGCATTGGATGCAGGAAGGCGAGAGTGAGGAGAGGAGGAGGTACCACAAAGGGGGAAAAAATGGCACCAGTAAAAATGGCCTGGGCCCGGAGTGCCAGTTTACAGCAGCAGGGTGGGCCCCTCCAAAGTGGGGAGCAGCAGACGTGCCCCAGTCCCTCCTTGCCAGCTGATGGACTGTGCTCGGGAGCACTGAGAACGCTTGCGTTCAGCCCCAGCCTCCTGGGGCTACAGGGCCAAAAGGTACTGCCCTCTCATGTGCCCTCAGGTGGCTGCCCTGTGCACAGCCCTGGAGAGACCACTGCTCCCAATTTCCCTTCAGGGAATGTGGGTGGGAGCATAGGAACCTCCCCCAGTCATCACCTCCCCGACATTTACAGCGGGAGGTGGGGAGCTACATCACCACCCTCTGTCCCAAACACAGACACACTCTGGTGTTTGATTCCCCGGAGAAGTCGCAGCCTTGGCCCTGAAACTCCTGGATAGTTGCTATGTGCCAGGCACAGCTCTGGACACTGAGGCCCCAAGAGTGGAAAAGTCAGCCTAGGTCTCTGCCCTCATGGTGCTCACATTCTACAGAGGGAAAGACAGATAATCAACAAGTAAAAAAGAATACAGTTCCATTTGTGATAAGACAACTATTAGAGTGGAGTGTGTTGGGGTGGGTGGGGCTTTTTTTAGATGGGGTTGTCAAAGAGTGTCTTTGTGAGGAGGTGACATTTGAGCGGAGGCCTGAGCTACAAGAAGCCAGTCATACTTTGGGGCCAAAAGGACTCCAAAAATGTACAGTAGTTTTAAACAGAAAAGAGCGTGTATCTATAAGCATTAAAAGGTAGGGAGCATCCGTTGTATGTCCATCACAGTGAGAGGAAAGTCTCTCACATCCTCTCCCAAAGCCCTCTTCAGAATCTGGTTTGTCAGATAGTATTTTCATTCAACAGATAAGAAATGCGAAGCCCACTGAGGTTATTGTTTCATTCATTTAAAAGATGTATTGAGTTTAAGCCTCTGGAAATAAACCCTGTAATAAATCCCACATGGGCCCTGCCCTCATGGATCCTGCAGTCTGTGGGAGCAGAGGAGGGTCAGGGAGGACTTCCTGGAGGAGTCCATGTCTAAGCTGAACCTGAAAGGATGGAAATGGGGTGACCGGAAAAGTAATGAGGAGAGGAGGAGCGCCTGATGGGGGTGCCACCAGTAACCAGGAGACCTGTGGGCAGAAGTCAAGAACCGAGGAGGGGGTCCTGCCCGGCTGCCTGCTCCGCTCCCTGAGGGGCTGGGATGGTGCATGAGGACCCTCCAGGCAGTAGGAGGGCAAGAGGGCAGATGGCGCCTCCTGGTGTGGCTTTTAGGCAAGGCAGGTCTGGTGAGGCCTCCTCTAGGGCTCTGGTGACCTCCACCCCTGAGTGAAGGGGTTAATCAGGGTAAATTTTACAGGTGGGCGCAAGCCAACAGCAAGGTCTGGTGGGACCACCCACATAGGCTCACACACTCCACACACACAGGCATACGCACAGCACACGTGCTCAAACACACGTGGAGCCGGCCCCACCTCTCTGTGATAAGGGGCCGGGGAGAGGCAGAGGATGGGGGCCGGAGATCGCAGAACAGCATGAGCCCCGCATAGCTTAGGCCTCGGGCCCTAGGCACCTCTTTCTGGAGGCCCAGAGCAGATGTCCCTCGCTAGCCCCCTCCCAGGCTCTCAGGCCCCTTGCCCTCCTCCTCCCCTCTACCATATGCCACGAGACCTGGCCTGCTGGCACCTGGTCCTGGTCCAGCCTATGCAGACAGGACGTGCAGACCCCTTGCACAGGGACTGCAGCCTTGGGCACTGCAGCCAACAGCAGAATCCAGACTGAGAACAGACACTGCCAGGCTGGAGTGGACAGGCCACACCTGGAAGATGACATTTATAGGGACAACGCAAGGACACTCAACAGTTCAGACACAGGCTGCGCGTTCACATGGAAGCTCCAGGGCGAGTATTCCTGGAAGGGGACTCGTCCCCCAGGGAGCAATGAGTGTGCAGACTTAGGCGGCAGCCAGTTGAAGAGAGGGATGTCCCCAGGCTTGGAGCTGGCCAGACCCTCCAGGACCATTGAGTCCAGATCTGAGAATCTCCCTCTGAAGGGGGCAAGGACAAAAGAGACTGATAGGGTGGGGAGGGGTCCAGAAACCCCATTATATGAGGATGTCTGGTCCCAAGAACGAAAAGCCCAGACACCTGGGAGTCCCACCCTCCACCCTGGCGTCTGGGTGTGCCATATCCCCCACTGGCAAGTTTCCTGCTCCTCCTCAGCTAGTTAAGCCCTGCACATTCTTCATATCAGCTAAAGCACTGCTTCCTCAAGGCAGCCTTTTCTGACCTCTCTTGGAGTGTCTCACCTTGATATGCTCTAGCCTCAGGTTAACACTTACCAGAGACAGCTTACAGTTTTCTGTGCAATTGTTCTGTTCTCTGTTGGCAGTATCTCCCTAAAAGGGACGGGACTGTAAAGACTGTGATGTGGGGGCAGCATGTGCTGTTGCTTGCTATTGTTTTCCTGGTGCCTAGAACATCACAGAAGCTCAATAAATGTCTATAGAGGGAGGGAGGGAGGGAGGGAGGGAGGAAGAAAGGAAGGAAGGAAGGAAGGAAGGAAGGAAGGGAGGGAGGAAGGAAGGAAGGAAGGAAAAGGAAAGGGGAGGGGAAGGGAAGGGAAGGAAGAAAGAAAGGAAGAAAGAAAGAAAGAAAGAAACTAAGAAAGAAGGAAAAGGAAAGAGGGAGGGAGGGAGGGAGGGAGGAGCTGAGTGTGCCTTGAACGCTCCGGGAGCTGCCATGTAAAGGAGGATTAAACTGGTTCTTTGGGAACAGAAGAACCATCAGCAGGTCAGTTTAGAAAGTCATATTTTAAATCAACAGTTAGATTTTAAAAGTCAGAGGGTCACAGTGCGGATTAGGCTGCCGCAGAAGACTGAGCTTCTCAGGATGAGTTTAAGCAGAACCAAGAGAAGTATGTGCTTCTCAGAGGTGCTGTTACTTGAGCGAAAGAAGGAACCAATGAGTGATGAATGCAAGGGAGGGAGGGAGAAAAGAAAGAAGCATACAGGAAAACACCTTTCTAATCCACCCAGCAGCACCAAAGGTGTCCTGCTGGATGACATTTACAGCAGGGCAAACAAGGAGAGAGGTGTCTTGGGAACAACTTAGTCCCAACTCTCCTCCCATACCTTCCAGCTTTCCCAAACTTTCCAGAACCCCCTTTGGGCCACTTTCTCAGGAGGTAACACCCTTACCAGAAGTCTGTTCTGAGGTCAATGCCTCTCTGACAGCTTCCTCTTCAGGGTTGAGGGCAGGAAGGAGGAACTTGGCACCTGGCGTCACTTAGCAATGACCTGGTCTGCAGAGGCTGGGAGATGGGCAGGCATGTGCCCTGGCTCTGGGCGCCCCCGCCTCCCCACCCTTGTGAGCTTCCTGAGAGTAGGGACTGTGTCTTAACCTGCCTCTATCCCACTCCTGGCACAGAGGAGGTACCCACTGCGTGTGAGGTGAGTGGCACAGGGACCGGGAGTGGCAGAGCTGAGATAGAAAGGGGTGTTATGCTTGGGAAAACAGAGATGGAACCCCTTCCTAGGGACTGGACAGGGACTTGGAAGAGAACGCAGCCCCCTGTGGTCCCTAAGGCTGGAACCAGGTTGGCCTTGTCTTCTGTCCACGCGCGGGGCCTGCCTGTCTCCAGCAGCCCCACTGTGGCCAATGACCCATCCATGACTCACAGCCAGCTGTGGGCAAGGAGGGGAGAAAGTGGCCCCCAGCTGAGCTCAGGCACTCATAATTAGCCCTCGACGCCCCCTCACCACGGAGAGCCTCCCAGCATCCACGCACGCACGTCCCGGGCTGCCCTTTTCCAACCACAGCGTGCCTCTTGCTGCTTATTTTAGCCTGATGAATCCTCTTGAAATGTCAGAGCTGGAACCAAGCTCGGGATCATGGGGTTCAACAGTTTCGTTCAACCAGGGAGAAAATGGGGATTCAGAGAGAGCAAGTGATGTGTTTCAGGTCACATAGCTAATGGTGGTGTGGCCAGAAATTGACTGTAGGTAGGCTCTGGGGGCTGAAACTCGCCTGTCCTTAACTCTGGGGAGGGTGGGTGATAAGCGGCCTCAGGCAGCCCCTCACCAGACCTCTGGAACCAGCATGTCTAGATTTGAATCCTGATTTTCCAGCTATCAGCTATGAGACTGTCAGCAACTTACTCAGCCTCTCTGTACAGCTGTTTCCCTATCTGCAAAATGGGGCTAAAATGGTGTCCCCCCCACTCCCAGGTTGGTGTGAAGACTCAGTGAGCTAACAGGCCTGTGTTGCTGAGAGCAGGACTGGGCACAGAACAGCACTCAGAACTGTCCTTCTTAGCACCTAACATTCTTAGGTGCTTGGTGGCGTCACCGACACTTGGTCCTTGGTGTGCAAAGTTCAGAATTTTGTTTTATCGGGTGAGCGGATTTCAAGAGGCTGACCATGTAACCGGGCTTACAGCACACTGATGTATGGTGTGTCAGAAGGACCTCAGTGAGCACAGAGGCTGTCTCCCACTCTGGCAGCCACCACCTGAGGTCTGAAGATTGCAGACATCACGGCAGGGGCACTTAGAGATCCTCAGGGCTGTTCCAGCTGCCCTCCTGAACTCAAGAGCGGGCCTCTGTTCATCTGCAAAACGGGGGACGCCATAGCCTCTAACCCGCGGAGTGGCTGAGTACATGAGATCAAGCGACAGTACCTGGCACCAGCCTTTCCAACCCTCCTCCTCCCTTGCCCTCTACCCTGCCTACGTCACTTGCTGGAGGCCAGTTGTCTCATCCCAATGCAGAGCAGCCTCCCCTGGACCCGGTTGGATAAATATTGACAAATTCTTCTCCTTCCAAGTTCTTTCTTTATCAGTCACCAAAGCTCTGACACCTCACACCAGATGAACTACGGTTCCAGAACACATACAAGACTGGGGTGGTCTCATTCCAGCCCCGGAGATGCTGTGGAATGACTGACTCAGTTAATCAAGGAATAAAACAATTCCCAGAAGCTCCTGAAAACTCACCCTCAGCTCCCGACATTGGACAACGCTCTGGTGTCCATAGGGACACCACCTCTGAGGAGAGGCTGCTCACAGTTGTCTAACCTACCCTTGCCATCTTTTCTCTCTTAATAACAACCACCTTTCTCATCCCCGGTCCCACTCGCCCCACCCTACCATCCAGTCTACAACCAGGTGTGTTGGTCGCCTCCCCTATCCAGACGCCCGTTACAACCATTCTGCAGCCAGTAACCACTGCCCATGGGCCTGGCATTCAGTCTCGAGCCCTCTCCTGCTCCCCAAGTCACAGCTGACCCCATTCCCCCCACCCAACCTCTTATGATGGCCTAAATAAGAAAACTGACTTTTTAAAACTTGTCATTCTGTCTCCATTGATGGTCCGTGATGCTGTCCAAGCCCCAGTCCTTGCCCTGCCAGCCCCAGGTGGCCCCCAGCCACTGAGGCCTACTGTGGGTGGCCCGCTCCTCATGAAGGGTGTCACCTGCCATCTGGACTCCTGCACATCAGGCGGACTGAAAATCCTTGGACCAGGAAACCAGCCAGGGCCAGCTGGGATTTTGTGCCCCTTTGAAAGCTGGGACACTGGGCACTAGCTCTGTCCTCATGTGCCAGGACACAGGCTAGGCATTACTTCCAGTTTGATTCCAACTTTCCCCCCATCGTTGACCCACTGGCCAGGCCTGTGCGCCCTGGGCCACCAGCGTCCCTACATACCAACCAGAGGATTCAACGTCTCCAAGCTGGAAGATCCTAAGGAATCACCCGGTCTGGGGCAGAGGCTCCTAGGGTGTTTAAAAATGTGTTATAGTCTCTTTCATTGCAACAATGAGTAGAGGTGCTCTGGCACTGGGTGCCAGGGCTAAGGGTGCTGAATGTCCCACAATGCGTAAGGCAGTCTGCACAGTGGGGAACTGCATCCCTTCCTTCCTTGGAGAAACACTGGTTCTGGGCAACAGTATTTACTGTGCAGTCGTAGTAACTAAGATCCAGGGAGGATAAGGAACTTGGACCAAGATTACACAAAATTCTGACATCTTTGTCTTATAGGCAAATTTGAGGGGAGCCCAGAAGTTCTCATTCTTGAGGATGTCAATGTCATCTGTTCTCAAAATCTACTAGCAGTTACCAGGTTTGCGACACTAAGGAAGAGTCAAAGACTAATGCGAGATATCAGGGGGGCTTCACAGAGGTATTATTTGAGCTGAGCCTTGAAGGATGGCTCATGGACTTATGACTTCTGGAAGAGGTTGGGGGAAAACATAATGGACAATGGCGGAGCATGAGGACTATGCCCAGGAGTGAAGGTACAGAATGAGCACAGGCTTTGGAAAGAAAGCACTGGAGAAGGGTTAGGGACTGAAAGGGGAATTGATGCTGGATCACGGAGGACTTTGCATGCCAAGCTAAGTATTGAGATTTTATGCTATGGGCAATGGGAAGCCATTGACAATATCAGAGTAGATGGTGTGCTTCACAGGAAGGTTACTGCAGCTACCTGCGGAGAAACAACGCGAGGAAATTTGGGGGGCAGGAAACCACTATCAGAACAGTTCGGGTGAAACACACATGAGGGCATGGATGATGACAGAGTCAAGGGGATGGGATGAGGGAAAGCAGGCCACTTCAGAGCCAAGCAAGATTGTGGGGATTGGTGATGCTCTTAACATTAAAACAAAGGATATTATCTTGTTTGAGTTCCCCTGGAAGTAGAGCCTAAGAAAAGGATTGAAATATAATCTATTTAGAAGGTGATTCAAGGAATAACAGTAGGGGAGTGGGGAAAGCATGCAGGAAAGAGGAGGTAGCGAAAAAATTTATTGGTCCTAGCCGGATGGCTCAGCTGGTTGGAGTGTTGTCCCATAAACCAAAAGATTGCAGGTTCAATTCCCAGTCAGGGCACATACTTAGGTTGCGGGTCCGATCTCCTGTCAGGGCACATACAGGAGGCAACTGATGAATGTTTCTTTCTCACATCAATGTTTCTGTCTCTCTTTTTACCTTCCTCTCTTTCTAAAATCAATAAACATATCCTTGAGTGAGAATTGTGTGTGTGTGTGTGTGTGTGTGTGTGTGTGTGTGTGTGTGTGTGTTATATGAAGCCAGTTACCCCCATGCGCAACTGGAGATCAACCTTGCTGGAGATTCCTGGGAGGCATAGAGAACACATACCTCTGAGTTAATCCTTGAAAAGCAATAGAGTTGGGGTATTTATGAATTGACTCCTGGGAGTATTAACTCTCTGGCACTTTTGGAATGCCCCCCATGCAGGAGCAGGCTCTGCAGCCAGAAAAAGCCCTGAGGTATAGTCTCAGGAGCTTGCGGCTGGAAGCAACCAGATAGCCATGTAGGAAAACAGGGAGTACCTGTAAAATGGGGCAAGACATCAACAGTATTTGCAACACACATTCTTTACATTCAAGTGGAGTGAGTTAGCCAAGCTGGCTTCCTACCTAAAAAATGACACCAGAGGTGAACCAGGTATTTCTGAGACAGGGTCTTGGTGGTGAAATGCCTAGTTTCTGTGACCCCAGGAAGGCAGAGAAGGAATCTGAGGTACAATAATATGGTTTTGTCAATTTTGCTTTACATATTTGATGCCAAGTTATCAGGTGCATACAAATGTAGAATTATTGTATCTTCCTAGTGAAGTAAGCTTTATGTCATTATGAACTGTCTGCCTTCATACCTGGTGATGCTTTAAAATCTAGTTTTATTTTAATGACTACACTAGCTTATATCTTTTTTCATCCTTTATCCTTATCTTTCTTTGTCTCTATATTTTAGGCACATCTATGTAAACATACATGTTATTTATGTTGAATTTTGGTTCTTAACCAAATAAGTCTGAAAAGCTGAAAATCTTTACCTATGAATGAGAAAATGTAGTCATTTTACATACAATAAAACTATTTTTATATTTAGGTTTATATCTACCATCACCTTTCTGTACGTTTTACCTTCTCTATGTTTCTGTTTTCCTCTTTTCTTTGCCTCCTGTTAGAATTATCTTATTCAGTTATCCTTCTCTACTAATTTGGAAATTACTCTCTCTTTTACAATTTTCTAGTAGCTACTCAGAGATCCAGCATGAATTTTAGCAAATCCTAACACTAATTGATCCTTTTATTCCTCCTAATTGTATATGAGGACCTAAGCACATTAACTTCCCTGAAACACTATAATATTTTTATTTTTATACAGCCAATATTATTTTATATTTATCTACATCTTTACCATGTCATTGGTCTTCATTCCCTCCTGCCTCTCGGAACTTCCCTTTGGGATTATGTCCTTCTGCCTGAAAAAATATTCTATTAATGTGGGTCTACTGGTGATTAATTTCCTCGGTTTTTTATTAGTATGAAAATGTGTTTATTTCCTCTTCAGTCTTTAATAATTTTTCCAGGTATTAAGTAAATTGGCCATTATTTTCTGTTAGCCCTCAGAAGAACTGCATGTCTTCTGGCTTCCTTTTTTTTCCATTAAGAAATCATCTGTATATCTAATTGTGACCCCCTTTGAAGGTAATCTGCTTTTCTCTGTTTTTAAGACCTTCGCCTTATCTTTGATTTTCGGCTTTTAGTTTTACTCTAGTAGAAAGATGTACTCTTTAGTTTTATTCTGATGGGCCTAGGTGTAGATTCCTTTTACTTACTCTGATTTAGATTCTTAGGGCTTACCGAACACGTAGATGGATGCCTTTCATCGGCTTTTGAAAGTTTTCATCCATTATCCCTTTATATATTGCTTCTGCCCCATTCTCTTAAAACTTTTCACTGTTTCCTCTATTTTATATTTTATATTTCCATACTTTTACTCTCCCATGCTTCGTTCTGGATATTTTTTTTTTCATCTTACCTCGAATTAACTAATTTTTTGTTCAGCTTTGTGCAATATGCTGTTAAACCTATCCTTTGAATTCTTAGTATGAGGTATTATAATTTTTAGTTCCAGTGTTTTCATTTAGAAAAAAATAGTTTCAATTCTTTGCCAAAATTTTTAATCATGGCTTATATCTCCTTGGTCATGCTAAACATTGTATTTTAAAAATTTTTAAATCTGCATACATAACTCCAACATCTAGAGAGGATGTTATCTTATATGTTGGTTCAGATTGTCTTGTCTCATCATGTGTCTGGTTTTGGTTTTGTAGTCCTGAGGTTTTGAGGGGGCTTTGTTCTTTGACGCATTGTGTGTGTGTGTATGTGTGTGTGTGAGTGTGGCCCTGAACACTGTAGTTGCAAAATTATTCATAGAAATATCTAACACCAGGATGATAACTCCTTCCAGACAAGATTTACAAGAAGAGCCTGATGGCATTAACAACATAGAATCACCTTAGTCCAATTTCAGGAATTGAGATGAGTTAAACCTGGGCTGCAGCCCTTGTGAGAAGCTGTCTACTTTTGGTTTATCAGGTATGGCCCTTTGGGGTCCCAACCCAAAGCAAGAGAGTTCACCAAACATTCCTCTTGATAGGCCTTGTCTCTTATTCATCCTTTCCAATCAGTTTTTTAGCCTCTCAGTTGCTTCCTCCTTTCCCAATGGAAAGCCTTCTCAAAGGCAGTCTCACCTCCCCTCTCCCAGCCCTCTCCGTATCCTAGCCCAATAATTCCTCACTACCTTATCTCTCTTATTTGCGCACAGATTTTCGAATAGTTTTTTGTTTTGTTTTCCCTTTTTTAACCCATAGCTTTTCCAGTTGCCTTTAGCAGGAAGGTGCATCCACATCGCCCGGCTGCTGTTTCTGAAAGCAAGCAAATGGAGCGCATGAAGTTTCCGAGACATTTGCGCCAGGGTTAAAAAGGTATTTTCTTTTGAAAGCCAACAGTTTGCATAACACAGATGAACATGTTATGGATTGTCATAACTGAGTTTATTTTTCTGGGTTAAAAGAAAAGATCCAAGATTTATATAATTTACTGGCTTTAATACCAAAGAGGGTTAATCAGGATAGTAAATGTAAAAGGAGCAAAGTTAAATGATGAGCTGATTTTGTGTTTAGAAAATATAATAAAATTCCGTGTTCATTTTAAAAGAACCATGACCCGGGAAAGTTGACAGGATTGGCGAATGGATGGAAATTTGAATGAAGGGATGAGGAGTCTGGGACGACAGGGAGGGGAGACAGCATGTGGATCTGGGGGAACATAAGGAGTCCAGCAGCGGACGGCCAGTGCTGAGCATGCTGGAGGGAGTCCAGCAGGGGAAGTCAATCAGTGGTCAGAAGTGGGGTCTAGCTGGGTGACCTGATAAACCAGAGAAATGGGTTTGAGAGCTGCTTGTGCAGACTGGACTTGGAACCGGGGGAGCTAACTACCCTGGTGGAGAGTGCACAAGGAGAGAAGGAGGTATCGGAGCCCCGGCGTTTGCGGGCAGAAGGAGGCAGAATGAGGTGGTGGGGAGGTGGAACATGCAGGTCTTGAAGGCCTTAGAAAGAGGCTCTCACCCGGGCCGATGTGGCTCAGTTGGTTGGAGTGTCGTCCCACCCACCAAAAGACTGTGGGTTCGATTCCTGAACAGGGCACATACCTAGCTTAGGGGCTCGATCCCCAATTGGGGCACATACAGGAGACAATCGATTGATGGACTGATCTCTCTCTCTCTCTCTCATCCTTCCTCTCTCTCTAAAAGCAATGAAAAAAAAAGATGTCGGGTGAGGATAAAAAGAAAGAAAGGAAAAAGAAGAAGCTCTCTTGAAACCTTGGGGATCATAGGGCCAATTTCTCCCAAGAGGCTGAGGCTGAGATGTGGGGGAGGCCTCTGCTGACTTTAAGAGCAGTTCCCGTCACGTTTCGGGAACCCAAGGGCTACCGAAAAGGGGTTAGGGAGCGAGTGGGAGGCCAGGAAGCAGAGGCAGTGTGTACAAACTTCTTTTTTAGAATGTGTGGGGCTCTGAAGGAAGGAATTGAACAGTGATTAAGGAAAGAGCCAGTGAGAATGACTAGAGGAAGTTTGTGGGCAAAAGTGAGGGAGCCAGGGCAGATGGAGGAACCAAAGATGCAGCAGAACTGAGGGAGTCGGTGCCCGCCCCAGGAAGCCCTGAACCCCGCCAAGAGCTCTAGTTATTCCCATTGTTCAGATGAGGAAAATAAGACTCAGAAAGGCTCACACAAGTGGCTGCTGGAGAGAGACGGGACTAGGATGGGACCCAGTTGTGTCGGTGACAAAATCTCCACCCCATTCCCATCATGATTTCAAAGTTTCCATGACCATGACCACCCCTGTCACCACCGCACTGCCACCGTCATCACACCTACCCACCATGGCCTCCACCACTATGACCACCGCACCGCAATAATTACACTCACCAATACGAGATTTCCTGTGCCAGACACAGGCAGTGTCTGTCTTCCGGGACCTCCTATGCCGAGAACATACAAACAATAGAATAAACTAGCCAAGATAGTCAGCCAAAGTATTTTGATCATACAGACAGTCAGGGGCCCAGCTGGTCCTCTAGTCAGAAGGCCAGTATTCCTGGCTTCTTCCTGGGGGAAGGGACATGTCAGAAACTGGTCTTCCCATTTGCTTGCCTGTTCCCAAGGCGTGCTCCCTGAGCCTGCCCCATCACCCACTCTCACCCCACCGCAAGTCCTCCATTTATTGTCTCTGGGCTGGGAAAACTAAACAGATTTTTCTAAAGGAAAATCCTTAGGGAAGGGAGTGTGTGCTGAGGGATTAGGGCTGGGCTGAGGCCCAGTCATTCTTGGTTCTCCTCTGAGACTCTGGACTCCCTGCAGGAACAAGACTCCCTGCTCACCAGGGCCCCCTTTCCTCTCCCAACTCACCGCCTTCTTGGTACAAGCAGGGATGGGAAGCCCGGGGCTGCAGCCTGGTCCCCCCAGGCCATGTGCCCATGAGCCCCAGACCCTCCCCAGCCCTGCCCACAGTCCCTCTCCCCAGGCCTCTGGGCCTCAGACCCAGAGAGATGGAGCTCTTGGGATATAAAAGAAATGAGATGAAGAGGAGGTAGGCCTGGGGATGCTCAGGAAAAGTTTCCGTGCTGAACAGGTTGTTCTGAGCTGCTCTGCCAATTCCCCCTCCTCACCAATCCCAGGATTAGAGTAAGTGGAGTCCAGGAATACAGGAACCAGGGTCTGAGAATGGGGTGCAGTGTGGCGAGGGGGACCAGGCTGGCTTGCACTGAAACCCTCATTCGGCCCTTTGCACGCACTTGCTGTGTGGTCTAGGCAAGCCATCGACCTCTCTGAGTTTCACTTCCTCATTTGTCGAATGAGGATCATCAAGTCTGACCACAGTAAGAAGGGAAGTGTGTAATAGGTGATGTTCAGTGACTACTGCCGTTGTGGTTCTGAGTTCTAAGTGCCAGGAACCATAAGAAGGAATGGGTATTTCTTGCGTCTGACTCTTGAGCCCTGGAAGACTGAGTGGCTCAATGGGGAGACTGTGTCATTGGCATCAGATAGGCCCACTGGACTTCCACTCTGTTGTGTAAGGCCGGCAGTGACTCATCCTCATCAGACTGCCACTTCCAATTCGATACTTAAGGTGCCTGGTGTGTCCTCTTCAGGGACTGGGCGAGATTTGCCACAGGCATGGGCCCAGCGCAGCGGCTGCTGTGTCTGCCCTGCTTCCCTTTGCCTCTGCCGTTGCCCAGTGAGTCCCGGCCCCTGGTTCCATCCTCTGCCCTCCTCAGAGGGACAGACAAGGGTACCAACCGTCCTTGTCTTGCCTGATTTCTGCCACACTCCCTTGTTCCTCTTCTCCAAAACCATATTTACCTGTCACTTCCTTTACTCAAAAGCCTATCGTAGCTCCCTATTACTGATCACATCTAAACCAACCTACTCGGCGTGGCAACTGAAGCCCCTGCACCATACCTTCTAGCCCCATTTTTTCTCCTTTGTCTCACCTGATTCCCCTTGCTCTGCACGGACTTGGCCCGGGCTGACCCGCTCCCCAGCTTGTCCCCACAGCGCTCACCTCTTGTCACCTCCCTCCTCCCTAGACTTCCGAACCAGGCCCCGGCTCATACATTTCCGAGCTCCAATGGCTCTAACGAGTCACGGAGAAACCGAATTTAAGCAGCAGCCTAGAGGAAGCCTATCAATAATGGGCCCTAACACAGTTACCGGGAGGACAGGCTTTGGGAAGAAGCAGGTAATCGAATCTCCCTCCGGTTGCCATCTGTCTCCATTGCCCCTGCCTCGCCCGTAAAACGCCTGCCCTGCATCCGGCAGCCCAAGCAAGCAGGTCCCAGACCACAATGTCATTCCGCTAAGGAGAGCTAAAGAGAGCTTAGGTTCTCTGGGGACAAGGGGAAGGTTTTCAGAAGGACGAGACAGAGAGGACAAGGCCAGAGGCAGAGGGGACACGTATGGAAACAGTACACACCCAAGATTGATCTGGAAAAGGCACTGTGGAAAGGAACCTGTTGTTTTCAATATGCTCACTGCTTTGGTATTTCTATCCGTACTTTGTTCTTTTCCGGTTTCTAGAATGGCAGCTTTGCGGGAGGGTCCCAAGCACATAGAAGATACGCTTAGGCCGTGTGACTCCCACCCACCCAGTGGGGCAGAGGGACTCAGCCGCATACGCTGGCTGCCTGGGATGGGGTCCCCACCCTGTCCCTGGACCAGCCCATGACCTGGGAGGGGCTGGTTCAGCTCTCTGTGTCTGAGTCGGCCCCTCTGTGAGATGCAGATAGATGGCAGTAGTAACACCAGCTCACAGCTGGCTGTGAGGACTAAGTGAAGGGACCCAGGTAAAGCCCGAGAACAGGACCTGACCCCTGAGGCTCCTCCCATCATGTTAACTCTCACAATCGCCACGCACATGGAGGGAATGGCTGCTCCTCGGGGGCTACCTCCAGAGGCTACCTGAACTCTGCCCGTTTGAAGCAAAATGGTGTGGAGATGGCAGCTTTACAGCTGGCAGCGGCTGGCAGCAGCTGAGACCCACTCTCAGGATGGTAACCGGGTCCCACTGCTTGCTGTACCTTAAGGGTAGCTCACAGGAGCTGCAGCCTGATCCCTGCCCTCAAAGCCAGGGCACCCCCGAGCTTCTCATCCTACTACTGTGGAGGGAGGCCCCAGGCGAGGCTGACAAGCAGCCAGGAATGGGGACCACCACCTCTGGCCTGGAAGACACCTGAATGTCATTGTAGGGCCTGGCACAGAGAGTGAAGGAGAGGTCAGCAGGGGTAGGAAACACAGGAGCTGGAGGTCCCCCTAGACTCCCACAGGGAGCATTGTGAGTCCTCAACTCTCTTGTTGCCAATTCCCCATTCATTTATTTCAGGAACGTGTACCGTCTGCCTGCTCTGTGCTGGGGCCGTGGTCAAGCCCTGGGGAGCTTCAGGCGTGGGTCCTGCCGTTCAGGCCTCAGGTTCCAGTGGGGAGGGGAGCAGCAGTTGAGGTGAGTAGAGTGGTTCCTGCTGGGGTGCCCCCTGAGAGAGCCGGAGACAGGGAGATGGGGGTCGTGTATATGTATTTTTGACAAAATTGGAGCTACACTGAGCATATGCACAATTTATAATTTTCAGCAATAACTTCCCACCTTAATCAACAGTCATCCACTAGGCTACATTATATTGTATAATGTGGACGTGCCATGATTTACTTAGCCATTCCTCTGCTGTTGGGTATTTGATTAGTTTCCAGTGGTAAACACAGCGCTATGGTACACGAATATTCTCACATAGAAATAACTGTTCATTTCTTTGATTAGTATTCGAAAACAAAGTCTTAGAAGCGGAATCACTAGGCCTGAAGGGAGGCACCTTGTTTTCCAAACCTTGCACCACAGAGCAGGACGTCCCTCTCCAGTTCGCCTTGTAATAAGTGCCGCAGGGGAGGCCTCACCTCGGCAGGACCCTTTCAGGGACGTGACGCTGGGGCTGGGGCAGCCCGTGTTTGTCCATCACGGGAGCATCGACCCCAGTTGCTTCCCGAGGACACTACAAAATTTTAGTCTTGGAGCTTGTGCCTTGTGAAAAATGGGACTGCAGTCCAAGCTGCTCGCCCCTGAGGAATAGCATCTACTGCAGAATCCTCCGGTCATTGTATCCGTTGGGGTTGCATTAGGCTGCGAGTGTCAGGACCCTGACCGCAGAGACTTAACCAACAAGGGTTTATTTTCCTCACACAATGAGAAGCACAGAGGAAGCAGCAGCCCCAGACCAACGTTTCCCATCCACACCACCCTCTGTGACCCAGGTTCCGCCAGCTTTCCTTCCTTACAGACTGATCGTGTGGCCTTCCCCCTCATGTTCAGACGGTGTCTGTTGGACCTCCGGGCCTCGCATACACATCCCAGGCAGGGAAAGGGAGAAGGGAGAAGGGCAGGGCATGCTGCCTGCTGAAAATCCTCCCTGCTTTAATCAGGAAAACCCCCAGTCGATCTTTACTTACATCTTCTCGACCAAAACCATGTCACAAGGCCCACCTTGGTAGTGAGAGTCTAGCCTTTGCTGCCCTGAAGAGAACTGGACTTGTGTAAGAAGGAGAGCAGGGAAGACAGACACCCAACAGTGGCTGCCGGCTGGCTCACAAAGCGTGAAAAATGGCAGGGGCGCCTGAATGCCTCTCTCCGAAATGTGCAGGCCGGGGGCAGTCCTCCAGGCCCGGAGATATCCAAACAGAGGTTAAACGACGATTTGGTCAAAATGTCCTTGCGGGGATTGAAACAACAGGAAGAAATGAAGAGGCTCCTCAGCTCTTGAGCCTCAGGACTTTGGGGGAGAATCCACACCCTTAATTAGGTTGGCTATTACATTAAGTTTGGTTTAACACAGAAAGCGTTGTGAATCAAAAGTCCTGGGTTCAAACTTCCCTCTTTCCCGTACGGTGTAACCTTTAGCGAATTCCTAAATTTTCTAAGCCTCAGATTTCCCTACTAAAAAAATGGAAACGAGCTTGTAATTATATAGTGATTAATTGATTCCAGGCACTGCTCAAATTGTTTGCATGAATTACCTTATTTCGTTTTTATAATAATCCTATGAGATGGTTATTGTTGCAGTTGAAAAAACTATAGCACTAAAGGGTTAACAGTGAGCCAATGCTCTTTGCCCCTGCACCACCCCTACCTGTCAGGGCCTTGGAGGTGAAATGAGATCTACATTGTAAACTACAGTGTGCTTCACAAGGAGTCCGCACTGGAGCCTTGAGCACTGCCTCAGGACTGTAGGCTAGAAGAAAAACACCAATTCATTTACTCATTCAACAAATACTTATCCAGTGCCCGCTGTTTCCAGTACTCTTAGGGGATACATCAGTGAACCAGACGGATAAAGTTTCCCGCCCTCAAATGGGAAAAGACAGAAAATAAACAAAATAAATGCATCTTTAAATTTATATATATTTGATAGATGTTACGAGTGATGGAGAAAAGTAAAGTAGAAAAAAGGAGCGTCAGGGTGGCGAGGGGTTTTCATTTTTATACGGGTGGTGGGGATCAGAGAAGGCGTCATTGCAAAGACATTTGACCAGAGGAGGCGAGGGGGCCTGCCATGTGGACATCTGGGTGACATGTCCTAAGCAGAGGGGACATGTGGTACAGTGACTTAAGGTAGACGCTTGCCTGGAATGTTGGAGAAACAGCAAGAAGGTTCCAGCGGCTGGAATGGATTCGATAAGCAGAGAGTGGGGAGCGGAGGTCAGAGGGGCAATGGGAGGAGGCCGATTAAGGTTTTGCAGACCACCGTAAGGGTATCGGCTTTTACTGAGGGGGGTGGGAGTCCCTGGAGGGTTCTGAGTAGAGACGCAATATTATCTAGTTCATGTTTTAACAGGATCCCTCTGGCCACTGTTGAGAATAGACTAAGAATGTGTGTATGGGGGTGGGGGTGGGGTGAAGGGGGGCAGAGGATTTTATAGTCAGGAAGCTGTTGAGGTGACCTAACTGACGTTGAGACCAGGTGGTAATGGTGGGACTGGGGAGAAGTGGTTGGATTATGGGTGTATTTTGGAGTTCGAGTCAATAGGATTTGCTCATGGATTGGACAAAGGGTACGAGAGAAAAACAGGTGTCGGGATGAGTGCCAGGTTCTTTCGTCTAAGCAGCTTGGAGGAAGGAGTTGTCATTATCTGAGATGGGGAAGACTCTGGGGAAAACAGGCTTGGGAGGCGAGATCAGAGTTCAGTTGGGGACATACTGATTTTGATATTCCCATCAAATACCCAGGTAGAATTGTTGAGCAGGCAATTTGAATATACAAGGCTGGAGTTCAGTGGAAAGGCTTGGGCCTAAGATATAAATGAAAGGGGGTCATCGGCATATAAATAGTATTTAAACCAATGAGAGTGAATTAATTTACCAAGGGAATAGTGTAGATAAGAGAGAAGACGCACGTGGACTGAGTCCCAGGGCTCTCCACTGGTTAGAAGTCAGGGGGTGAAAAGAAACCAGCCAAGGAGACAGGAGCACAGCCGGGGAGGTCAGAGGGGGACCAGAGGAGTGCGCTGTCCTGGGGGCCAGGAGAAGAAAACACAGATGACTTATCTGGAAATACGCATAAAAGCTTTCCAAAAGTTAATGCCCGTAACTAAAATCGCACTTATTGTATTCTAAGTAAATACTTTTAGCTGTGCACAAAGGTTCATGGCCAAAGATGCTCTTGACAGCATGGCTTATAAAAGTGAAAAACAGGAAACAACCTAAATGTCCAACAACAGGGGGTTGGTTAAATAAATTACGCTATATCCGTATGTTGGGCTAGAACACAGCCATGGAAACCCACATGTTACTGAATATTTTAAGAATACTGAGTAACCTGTGGACAGACTTATCTTGATGATCTATTATTAAGTGGAAACAAACAGGTTATAAAATTGTTATGGTCTCCCTGACTGGGTGGCTCAGTTGGTTGGAGTGTCGTCCTGTACACCAGGAGGTTGCAGGTTCGATTCCCAGTTGGGGCACACACCTAGGTTGCAGGTTCAGTCCCCAGTTGGAGTATGCAGGGGAGGCAACTGATTGATGTTTCTTTCTCACGGTGATGTTTCCCTCTCTCTCTCTCCCTCTGTCTCCTTCCTTCCCTCCTTCTTCCTTCCTCTCTCTCAAAAAATCAATAAAACAGTCCTGGCTCAGTGGACGGAGCTCTGGCCTGCAAACCAAAAGATTGTCAGTTCAATTCCCAGTCAGGGCACATGGCTGGGTTGTGGCCCTGGTCCCCAGTTGGGAGCATGCGAGAAGCAACCTATTGATGTTTCTTTTATACATTGATACTTCTCTATCTCTCTTTCTCCCTCCCTTCCTTTCCCTTTAAAAATAAATAAACAAAATCTTTTGTAAAAAATCAATAAAACATATCCTCAGGTGAGGATTTGAGTAAATAAATAAATTGTTAGGGTCAACAAGATCCCTGAAATAGTCAGCCAGAATCACAGAAACCACTCTAGTCATTTCAAGCAGAAAGGAACTTAGTACAAGGAGTTAGGTGTATACAAAGCAGTGGAAGTTTTATTGAGGAAGATTGTCAGGTTCGTTGCTAGCTTCCAGGGCATCTGGAGGTTGCTGTAACTGCAGGACACCTGAGCCTCCAGCACCAAAGCAGTGAAAATACCTGACGCCTGCTCCCAAACCTCCTATCCGCTGAAGCCCACATATCTCCCCACAGCTGCCAGGAGAACAATGCTATGATTGATGCTTCTCTTCCATCTGCCAGATCAGATCTCATGGAAGTGCCTCTCCTTGTCTGCCGGGGATTATATCTGCTGGGGATTCTGAGAACTGTAGTTCCCTGGCTTCCAGCCCCTGCTGGACAGAGGAAAGCCTGGACCAGGGGAGGAAAAAGATATTGAGTTGCCAGCAACCAACACTGCATACATTTACAACCATTTCTTTACAAATATAATATGCCTGGAGAAAAGGCTGAAAGCTTAAACACTATGATAGGCCATACAATGTTCCTTCAAAGATGTCTATACTCTAATGCCTGGGATTTGGGAATATATTATGTTATCTGGCAAAAGAGACTTGGCAGATGTGATTAAGGTTACAAACCTTAAAATAGAGAGGTTTACTGGATGATCTGGGTAGATCCAATCTAATTGTATAAGCCTTTGAAAGCAGAAAACAGGACTTCTGGCCAAGATGGAGGCGTAGAAACACTTTGCCTCCTCGCACAACCAAAAGAAGGACAACAACAAATTTAAAAACAAAAAACCAACCAGAACTGCCAGAAAATCAAACTGTATGTAAGTCTAACAACCAAGGAGTAAAAGAAGAAACTTTCATCCAGGTTGGAAGGAGGGGTAGAGACAGGCAGCCGTGGAGGGGAGGGCCGTGGCAAAACGGCAGCTGGAGGACCGGGTGGTCCCATATTTGCATGCGGAAAAATGGGGAGGAACAACTGGGGAGCAAGACAGACCACGCAACCCAGCATTCCAGCACAGGAAAAGAAAGGCTCAAAACCTCTGGCTGTTAAAACCTGTGGGAGTTGCTGTGGTGGGAGAAACTGCCAGCCTCACTAGAGAGTTCATTGGAGAGATCCACAGGGTCCTAGAACATACAATAAACCATCCACCCGAGAATCAGCACCAGAAGGGTTCAATTTGCCTGTGGGTAGCAGGGGAAGTGACTGAAAGCGGGGTGAGAGCTGAGCAAGTAGCATTATTCCCTCTCTGACCCCTCCACCACATACAGCATCACAGCACAGTGCAGTGGCTTGCCCTGCCCTGATGAATCCCGAAGGCTCTGCTCCTTACAACGTTTAACAGGTACACCGAGACAAAGAAATATGGCCCAAACGAAAGAACAGATCAAAGCTCCAAAAATAGAACTAAGCAATGAAGAGATAGCCAACCTAACAGATGCAAAGTTCAAAACACTGGTCATCAGGATGCTCACAGAAATGGTTAAGCATGGTCACAAAATAGAGGAAAAAGAGGAGGCTATGCAAAGTGAAATAAAGAAAATTATACAGGGAACCAACAGTGAAGGAAAGGAAATCTGGACTCAAATCAATGATTTGGAGCAGAAAGAAGAAATAAACATTCAACCAGAACACAGTGGAGAAACAAGAATTCGAAAAAATGAGGAGAGGCTTAGGAACCTCTAGGACAACCTTAAATGTTCCAACATCCAAATCATAGGGGTGCCAGAAGAAGAAGAGGAAGAGCAAGAAATTGAAAACTTATTTGAAAAAATAATGAAGGAGAACTTCCCCAATCTGGCAAAGGAAATAGACTTCCAAGGAAATCTAGAAAGCTCAGAGAGTCCCAAAGAATTTGGACCCAAGGAAGCACACACCAATGGACATCATAATTACATTAGCCAAGATGAAAGATAAGGAGAGAATCTTCAAAGCAGCAAGAGAAAAGGAGACAGTTATCCACAAAGGAGTTTCCATAAGACCATCAGCTGATTTCTCAAAAGAAACCTTACAGACAAGAAGGGGCTGGAAAGAAGTATTCGAAGTCATGAAGGGCAAGGACCTACATCCAAGATTACTCTCTCCAGCAAAGCTATCCTTTAGAATGGAAGGGCAGAATAAGTGCTTCCCAGATAAAGTGAAGTTAAAGGAGTTCATCATCACCAAGCCCTTATTATATGAAATGTTAAAGGGGCTTATCTAAGAAAAAGAAGAAGATCAAAACTATGAACAGTAAAATGACAACAAACTCACAACTATCAACAACTGAACCTAAAAAACTAAAACAAAAACAAACTAAGCAAACCACTAGAATAGGAACAGAATCACAGAAATGGAGATCACATGGAGGGTTATCAGCAGGGAGGGGGAAGGGAGAGAATGGGGGAAAAGATACAGGGAATGAGAAGCATAAATGGTAGGCACAAAATAGACAGGGGGGGGGGGTT
>PVJD01009688.1:0-60276 GCA_004026545.1 Mormoops blainvillei
TTGGCTGGGTTTCAGTCACTTCCCCTGCTACCCACAAGCAAATTCAGACCTTCTGGTGCTGATTCTGGGGTTGGTGGGTTTGTGTATGATCTAGGACCCTGTGGGTCTCTCAAACGAACTCTTCCGTGAGTATGGCGGTTTCTCCTGCTGCTGCAACCCCCACAGGCTTTAACTGGTAGAGGTTTTGAGGCTTTCTTTTCCTGTGCCAGTACATTGGGTTGCTCCGTCTCTCTCACTCCCCAGTTTTTCCTCCTGGTTTATCTGCATGCAAATGTGGGACTGCCCAGTCCACCAACCACTGCCTTGGCCTGCCCTGGTCCTCCAGCTGCAGCCTTGCTGCACATCCTCTTCCTCTCTGACCCGGCTGCCCCCTCTGCCCCTCCTACTAGTCTGGATGAATGTTTCTTCTTTAACTCCTTGGTTGTCAGGCTTCCATACCATTTGGTTTTCTGGAAGTTTTGATTATTTTTTGTTTTTAAATTTGTTGTTGCCCTTCCTTTGTCTGTGTGAGGAGACATAGTATATTTACCTATGCCTCCATCTTGGCTAGAAGCCTGAGTGCAGATTTTTAAGGGCAGGGAATGAGAGGCAAAGAATGGGGCTATTGAGACCCAGGAGTCTTAAAAACTTTGGAAGGAAATACACTTTGAGCTTAAAAATTCTCTGTATAAGTTCTCCAGAAACATGTGATTAGGAATACCTTAATACTCTGGGGTCTTAAAGTAACATTACCTGAGTGACATTCTTGGGCCCAATTTTTAAAAATGCTTATAGACAATTTGTTCATCCATTGCTGACAATACATTATCAATGTGATGAGATGAGCTAGTATTATTTTCGCAGAGGCAGAAAAAAGTAAAAGTGGAATCTCTGGGGCCTGATTGGAGTTTGTGTTTGACTTTGTCAATGACTGAATTTAAAGGTACAGCTCTCTCCTATGTTCTTCACCTTTGGATTTGAGTTGCGGCCTGATTCACATCCCTGTAAAATCAGCTTACGTTATTTATTGAAAATATTTTCTTCTCATGTTCATGTTCCCAGCAGTTCAAACACTGTGGAAAAATTTTCTACTGCAAAATAATCAATAATCCAACTTCATCTGAGATTTCCCACTTACAACAGCAGTCAATTCTCAACTCTTCTGGGGATGTTCATTCAGTTGCCTGATGTTTTGGGCTACTTACTGGTTGATTTCCATTCATGTTTGGCCTTTGGGGTCTTTATCTTCCTTATTATCACTTCTGCCACAGGATCACAAGAGGATGGAAGGAACTGGCAAAAAATGCTTACTTTCGTAGTGTTTGAAGCTTTAAGAAAATGTCTGCTAGGGGTTATGGTAGAAACAAACTATTGATTCTACTGGGTTGTGGGGAACTATCTGTCACTTATCCCTTTCTGTTGTTTTCCCATTTGTCCCAGTCTTACACATAATTGAGAGATGACTTGGTGGTATCCAAAACTGAATTTGCAACATTAAATTGTGTCCACCGTGCTAACCCACACAGCAGATGTGATAGGCAAATAAAAAACAACAACAAGAAAAAAAAACCCAGCCAAACAAAAAACAACATAGAAAAGACTTTAGGTGATCAGTGTAGGTGCTTCTAATGAACTCTTTATGGCCATTTCAAAACTCAAAAGTTTCCCCACCAGTCAATAGCAAAGTAGAATATTAATAAATTTCACCATTCATACAGATCTCTGAAACCTCTTCTGTTTCTTCTGTTCTTACATTAATCTATATTGTGCAACTACCCTGCTCTTCAATTTTCCAATCTCAAAATGAATAGGGATAGAAGTGCAGACTCTCAGTCACATGTTTGTGAATGAACCTTTTATTACCACCACTACCTCCCTGTACCCTCTTGGTGTTCCTATGCACATGTGGAATCTAGAGGAAATAATAGCTACTAAATGGTCAAGATAATTGAATATACCTGAAGGATTAAGGCTACCATGCATGCTGTGTTTGTGGCCATGTTTCATGCATGTACGGGGATTGATAGGGAAAAATATTTTCCCCATAAGGACACTAAGGAGCAAGAGCCATGGAGTCAAAATAAATATTTTCATAGTCCATATCAACTATTTAACTAGCATACTGTCCTTGGATAAGTTATTAACATATCTTGTTGGAAAACCAGAAGCCTAGGAAAGTTTAGAATAGCTATTCTGCTTCTCTTACAGGGCTGTTGTGAGAAATAAATAGACTAATTACATGAGTGTGTCTACTTGGCACTTGATAGGTACTCAGTAAATGTTTGTAGATTCTGAATAATGGGCCTAAGATTTCTGGTTTCAAAACACCCACAAGCTTGATGAGTAGAGCTTAGATATACACTTTGGAGTAGATAGGAGTCTATGGAATTAGTGTGGAAAGATACCATGTTTCTATAAGACTTAGATGTTCTAAGGCACACTCAAATTTCCATTTATGCCAATCCTTTCATATCTGATAGAAAATAAGACTACTTTTCTAGGACTCAGGTACTCCATTATACCACTAAAATACAGATGGGGAGAAAAGAGCTTCTATTTACAGTGAAAAGCTGACTTTTCATGTGTGTACAGAATAGGTCAAAAGTCCTGGTTATCAAGCCCTCCAAACAGCACATTCAATTAGGAATGCATAAGAACATAAGCTTTATGAGAGAGGAGATTTTTATGTGGTTTTCCAACTGTTATATCTCTAGTGCCTAGAAAAATGCCTGCACATAGTAGAAACTCAATGTATGTGTTGGATGGATGAATGAATAAATGAGTGTTCTCATTCATCATTCCAGATAAGAAATTGCAACCAATACTTATATGTTGTTTTGTACTTTAATTGTCACAGAGTGGGAGTATGAAATCTAGAAGAGACATCACTGTGAGAAAGAAAAGCTTAGAGTAGTTCCAAAATTACAACCACACACAAAGAAATTAAGGGTTTTCAAAGTTGGCTCAAGTTCAGAGAAAAATATGTTAATTGTCATGGTATTTACTAGAAGTAGTATTTTACTGGAGCAGGAGCCACTGCTATGGATTTTACTGACAGAAAGACTAGCATTTTCTACCTTCTTATTGTTTTGCATTTATGTAACACAATTCCAATACTACAACGACTCTCTTTATTAAAACCATCCTTGAGATTGGGGAAGATTTGTTGCAATCAGGACTTAATTACTTTAAAATTCTTTACTATCTCCTTCCTCCTTGGCCTTTTCATTGCAATTCTCCCACCTCCAGACTCTTGTGTGTTTCTCAGAGTCCCTGGCAGATACTTCTGAGAAACATGTTGATTCCGCGATTGCAACCATGTTGGTCCTGGATTGGCCATATCCTGTCAAACAGGTCCTCAGACTCCTGTGGAAAAGTCTGAGAGGATTCCTGTTAGAGACAAGTTGGTTTCCAAGCCCCCTTGTCAATGGATCTCTGTGTCAGCCTCCACTATTCTGACTCTTTCCTTGGACTTGCCTGGCCCTCTAGCTTCTGGAATCTTTTATTGATTATTTGCCTGGTCATGATTTGTTATTTTATTCTGCCTCAAGTTTCCATGAGCTCTCTGGAATTGGACTATTTTTTGACATGTTCTTATGTTTTGGTTCTACATTCTATCATTATCTATAGCTATTGTTCCATGTTTTTTCCATAGCTCATGGCTCCTTTGTCTGTCATCCTCATAACCTTGATGCTTCAAACCCTGCATAAGCCCCAACAGAAGGGACAATACTAGGTGGGACCAGTCTAAATAAAAGAAAACTTGAAAAGGGACTGAGGGCAGTTCCAACTAGTAATTTTATATCTTTCCCTTATTTACAGACTTAGGATCAATGTATTCTCAATCCCTAGAAATATCTTTATAGGAGTTCTGGTTTTGCAAAATACATTCAGTCTAGATCATCTTAAAAATGAACCTTACTTTCTTAGAGATGCTGGTCAATCTCTGAGTAGAAAGAGAGAGGATTCTCTCCCATAACAAGGAGACAAAACTTTCCCTTATCCCTGCTGTGATGGTTAATTTTATGTGTCAATACTGGGTCATAGGTGCTAGATATTTGATCAAACGTTAGTCTCAGTGTGTCTGTAAGGGTATCTTTGGATGATATTAACATTTTAATTGGTAGACTGTGTAAAGTGGATTGTCTTTCCTAATGTGAGTGGCCCTCATTCAATCAGTTGAAGGCCTGAAAAGAACAAAAACTCTGACCATCCCCTGAGCAAGAGGAAACTCCTCCTGCCCAACTGATTAAGATGAGAATCAGTTTTGTTCTGCTTTCAGGCTTGAACTGCAATATCATCTCTTCTTTGTCTCAAGTGTGTCCCATTTTTGGGGCAGACTTTACATAACTGGGTCTCTTAATTCTCTGGCATTTTGACTTGGACTGGAACTAAACCATTGACTCTTCTGGGTTTCCAGCTTGCTGACTCACCCATGGATCTTGGGACTTGTTAGACTCCATAATCATGTGAACCAATTCCCTACAATTTCCCTCTCTGTCTTTACCTCTCCCTCCTTCCCATATATACCATAATAGGGATACAGGAAACTCTTACCTCTTTTTCAAGGGAGATAGAACTTGGGGAATCATTAGTCCTTTCTCTTTCCATATAGATGGATCAGGATATCTATCTATCTATCTATCTATCTATCTATCTATCTATCTATCTATCATCTATCTATCTATCATCTATCTATCTATCATCTATCATCTATATCTACATACCTACCTACCTATCTATGCATCTATCAATCGATATATAAATATAAATATATATTTGTATATATATTTATATTTACTTAATATACATGTATATCTGCTTTTACTCTATTGTGTTATTTTTCTGGAGAACCCTGGTTAATATACCTGTGATTATACATTGGCTGCTCCATGAAGAAGAGAAAAGATGGAGAGAAGTTTGAAGCAGTCTTATTTTAGTTGAGAAAGTATTTCAAATTTGGATGATTTTGGGAAAAAGAAGCTTTGTTGAGAATCAAATGACCAAAGTTGTAATCCTGACAATAATTTATCTGTGGTGTGACTTTTGGTAAGTCATCTCCCTGGTATTACTTGCCTTTTATAGTGAGAGAAACTGTTGTAATGAGTGCTCATACTATACTTACTCCATAGGTATGTACTAATAGTTTATGAGCAATCATATCAACTCCCAAAGTTTTTCCTTTCAACCAAGAACAATTTATTATAATCTTCCCTGATGCTATTTATACTAAAGGCAACATTAATCCTTTTTTTTTTTTTGGTATCTTGTAAATAGTAATAGAGATACAATGTCTTTAAGGAAGAATGACCTTTGTGGTCATGACAATACAACATAGTTATGTGCAAAAAATGGGCACCCAGATATGAGAAAAGTCTAGCCATACATAATCGAAAAGCTCTGCAGTTTATTGTATATAAAATTTGATATTTTATTCATGTTTGTTATTGGAGATAAAAATGAGAATTAGCTGATCATGCCAATTGTCAAAACTGCAGCTTATTAGGGCTCATACTAAAACTGAGTTCATCTTACAGTATTGATACCATTCTAAAAGGGTTAGTAGGAACAGGTTTTGTCAGAATAGGAATAAAAAATTTTGTATACGGAAGACAAAAGTAACTGACATCATTACTACAAAAGATGGCTGGAAGTGCATTCTGGGTAAATCAATGCCCCCTGTACCTCTACTCAGCCTCTGCCTCTGCCAGGAATGCTTTTCTTGCAACTCTGGAAATCCTCCCTACAAGCTATAGCCCAGTTTAAGACTAATCTCCCCTAGGAAGCAATTCCTGGCTAACAAGCCCCCTCCCAACCCCTCTGTACCTGCCCACATGATTTGTCTGCAGCACTTATCTGGTACTTGGCAGTAGCAGAGATACTGCAAGGCAAATGAATTATCTTCAACACTTCATCACTTGGCTAAACACTTGCAGCAAAACCTCAGATGAATTGCTGGATCCTTCTGGACATCCATTTCCTCATCTTTAAAATGAAAAGTTTACATCAGAATTATGGTTTTCAATCTTTGTTTTGGTCATGGAACATTTACCAACAAAATCTGCAGAAATCCAGTATATGAAATAGATCCTAAGAAAGGAGTTTCACAAAGAAAATAAGGCTATGAACCTTACTCTGCATATGAAAAAAAAACCCAGACCCCTTCTTAATGTTGGTTTGAGGCCCCTCTGCAGAATCTTGAAAGCTCTATGAAAGAGTGTGAAAACCACGGGATGATCTCTGAAGATACTTTCCAGCCTCTATAGTCCCTGCTTCTCTGTGTATGAGTGGAATTTTGGCTGGATTGTAAACTTCTTAAGGTCAGTGATTGTGTATGACATTGGATTATATATTTCCTGTGGAGAGAAGGTATTACATTATGATATGTGGGACAAGGAGAAGGGTGAACTTCTCTGGAGGTATTCAGTCTTCTGTTTAGTAGTCTGAAGAAGTTTTTTTTTTTCCTGGATTAGGAAGATGGAGGCAATGGTTACCACATTCGACCCTTGACCTTGATAAATTGAATTTGCCTTTCAGTAGCCTTCCCTAAGTTTTGGCCTCCTAGAAACACTACCATTGATAGTATTGATAGATTGCTTGACTAACTGGGTGAAGATAATTCACATCTCCTTGGAATCACATCAAACTAGTATAATTTGAGAGATAGACCCTATCTCCGTTAGGAGAAGAAGAATATGTGTGTGTGCATGTGTGTATGCATATTTGTAAAGATATATAAATCCTGTTATGTTTCATCTTTCAAAGTACAGGATCAAAACTTAACTACATAGGTTTGATAGTAAGAGAAAATGCCCTCAGCCCTGGAGATAGACTATATTGATATTTTAGATCAAATAGTATTATTTCATTTTTATGTCCCCTTTTATAATTACCTCAAAACCATTCCATACCAAAGAACTCATCATCATGTCTCTGAATATAGGCTGATTCATTTCATCCACATAGAAGCAATTATATACCCATTTTTTGCACACTATTTATTCTATGCATATACATTACAGAGGCTTACTTTCAAAGAGAATAAACCGTAGAAAAAGCCAACAAGGAAGTATATGAGATCTCTATCTTAATTGTTGGGCTTATACCATTCTAACATTAAATAAACTAGTTGACCTCTTGAGGTGCCTTGAATATTCATGGATCCATGCCTTTTTTTTTTCTTGATAGTTAAAGTTGTGACTTGTCCTTTACTGCCAGTTTTAGTCATTATTTTCATGTAAGTTTAACACTGGAAGGGATATTCGGGCCCAAGTTCTTCATTCATTATACACAAACATAGACCAGAAAAATAATGTGCTAATAATTAGTGGAAAAACTAGCTGAACTCAGCAATTCTGACTTTTAATTTGTTATATTTTCTACTGACAAAAGCTTCTTTTCCCTCAACTTTTAAATTGAGCCATTGATAGGGGCCTATATAACCCAATATAGGGGACACTTAAATGGCAATTTGAATGAAAAGAAAGGTAGAGATGATGATTCATTTTCATGACAACCTCATAGACAGATTCATAGAGAAAGCCGATTGACAACTGTCAGAGGGGAGGGTGGTTGAGTGGCTGGGTGAAAAAGGTGAGGAGATTAAGAAAAAACAAACAAACAACAAAATACCTCATATACACAGACAACAGTTTGGTGATTACCAAAAGAAAAAAGGGGGTGGGGGTTGTGGAAGAGGGTAAAGGGGGGATAAATGGTGATAGAAGGAGACTTGACTTCTGATGGTGAACATGCAGTACAATATACAGATTATGTGTTACAGAATTATATACCTGAAACCTATATAATTTTATTAACCAATGTCACCCAAATAAATTCAATACATAAAAATAAATTTTAAAAAAATTAAAAGGAGTTTCTTTCTGTAAAATAGAGTAGAATTTAATGTGATAGGAACAAGAAGGAACAATAACTTATGGGTTATTGACTATGTAGTTGACATTGTGCTAAGCACTTTACATGCATTATCTTGTGTAATACACACAATAAGTGTTATTTTTACAAATGGGAACTCCAAGTCTCAGAGAAGGAAAGTGACTTGCCCATGGTCCATAGAAAATGAGTGGAAGATCTGGGGTTTGAACGAACATCTGTTTGGATCCATACCCACATTTGTGTTAGTCACTATAGCATTCTGAATCCAGGACACTCCTTAGGAGAGTATAAGAAAACCATTAATCTTCTTGATCAAATGATTTCATTCTGATTCCTCCATTGGCTGAACTTCCCTTTGTTTATGGGATGTGAATACCTTTGGTTTCTTATGGGGCCAATAGAAAAGACAAGGATTCTGGAGTAAATCAGTCCATCAGCCTTGCCTTTCTCTCATTCTTCTAACCTTTCTTGGAGAAATCTGCTTTTATCCCTCCTCATGCAGGATTTTTTACCAGGTGAAATAAACATTACTTTAGATTCTCTACTCCATCACCAGACAGAATTGTTTTGGTATCTTTTGTAATTGAAGTTTTGGTTTATTGTCCTTCCTCGTCAACCAAATCTATTTTTTGGAGGGGAAGTGAAGTGGGAGAGAGAAAACTGCATCTGCAATTTGATTGAAGAAAAATAACTAGCATAAAATATTGTCTGTGTGTCAGGTGTTGTTTGCTCATTGTATCTATCTCAGTTCATCCTCACAAGGTTTCAGAGTTATATATCCACATTTAAGATAAGGGAAAACAGGTTTGAGAAGACTAAGTAAATTACCTGAGGTGACATGGTTATAAAGAGCAGAATTTGGATTTGAACTCAGTCTTTTAAACTTACTCTAAAATTTATGACTTATTAAAGATTATATATTAAAAAATAAAACACAGTTACCACTTTCTATGAGAGTCTAAATAAGCTGAGAAATTTCAATCTCAATCATCTCAAATCCTGGTTCCCCTTCTCTGGAGGTTTCACATGTAGTAGGATAAACACAATCTACCACCTTCTCTAGAAAGAAAAAAGGAAGAAAGCACAGCTCCTTGACACATGGAATTGAAGGATTGTTTCCTGTTTCCCCCTGTCCCTGCCTTGGATGAAAGGTCTGAGGATACCTCTGCTGCCTCTGGTCAAATCAGGGACAGGCATCTGGGAATGGCTTCTTGGCTGTGAAAGGCAGTGTTTTTATTGCTGTTTTAACCGCAAGCATTTCTTCCAACCTCCTGCTTCTAATCCCTGCACCCGTTAATTGGCTAATTTTTTCAGTTTTATGAAATTTGTGTATTCTTAATTATGTTAATAAGGGTAAACCATTTAAAATATTAACATTGAAAACATCCCTTGAGCACCAACAAAATTTTAAAAGATAATTTATTGAGGTAAAATTAACATAACATAAAATTATTTTAAAGTGGACAATTCAGTGGCATTTAATACATTCACAATGTTGGGCAACTATCACCTCTATCTACAATATTTCCATGAACCCATGAAGCAATTTCTCCTCACTTGCATCCTGAACTCCATCCTAGCACCTGGCAATCACCAAATTGCATTCTTTTTCTGTGGATTTATCTAATCTGAATATTTCATATGAATGGACTCATACAATATGTGACATTTTATGTCTGGTTTCTTTCACCATGTTTCCAAGTTTCATATGCATAGTGGCATTTATCAGTATGTCATTGTTTTTGTGACCAAGTAATATTCCTTTGCATCTAAAAACAAAAATTTATTTATCCTTAATGCTGCTGATGGACATTTTGGCTGTTTCTACCTTTCAGGTATTATGAATAGTGCTGCTATTAATATGTATGTACATGTACTTTCTTGAGGGCCTGTTTTCAATTATTTATAGTGTATACCTAAGAGCAGAATACAGGTTCATATTGCAACTCTATTCTTTGCTTAACTTTTTGAGGAACCACCAAACTGCTTTCCAAAATGGCTAAAACACTTTACATTTCCATCAGCAATGTACAAAAATTCCAATTTTTCCACATCTTTGCCAACACTTATTTTCCTTTTTTTATTATGACATATCCTAGTAGCTGTGAAGTGCCTCATTGTGACATTTATGTTAAGCATCTTTACATGCGCTTGTTGGCTATCTGTGTATTTTCATTGGAGAAATATATATTCAAGTCCTTTGCTTATTTTTAAGTGGGTTTTTATTTTTCATTTTTGAGTTGTAAAAGTTCTTTATATATTCTGGATACCAGATCCTTGTTAGATATATGATTTGTAAAAACTTTCTCCGCTTCGGTAGGTATTCTTTCAATTTATTTTTTAAAGTATATTTTATTGATTATGCTATCACAGTTGTCTCATTACCCCCTTTTCTTAATCCCACTGCACCCTGCACCCCCCCTCCATCATTCCCCACCCACACCTAGTTCATGTCCATGGGTCCTACATATAAGTTCTTTGGCTTCTCCCTTTCCTATACTATTCTTAATCTCTCCGTTTTTATTTTGTACCTGCCATTTATGCTTTTTAATCTTGGGTAATTTAATAATGATGTGCCTTGGTGTGTGCTTCCTTGGGTCCAACTTCTTTGGGACTCTCTGAGCTTCCTGGACTTGCATGCCTATTTCCTTTGCCAGATTGGGGAAGTTCTCCTTCATTATTTTTTCAAATTAGTTTTCAATTTCTTGCTCTTCCTCTTCTCCTTCTGGCACCCCTATGATTCAGATGTTGGAATGTTTAAAGTCCTCCCAGAGGTTCCAAAGCCTCTCCTCATTTTTTTGAATTCTTGTTCATTTATTCTCTTCTGATTGAATGTATATTTATTCCTTCTATTCCAAATTGTAGATTTGAGTCCTAGTTTCCTTTCCTTAACTGTTGGTTCCCTGTATATTTTCCTTTATTTCACTTTGTATAGCCTTCACTTTTTCCTTTACTTTGCAGACGTACTCAATAATTTCTGTGAGCAACCTGATTACCAGTGTTTTGAACTCTGCATCTGATAAGTTGGCTATCTCCTCGTTGCTTAGTTCTTTTTCTGTAATTTTGATCTGTTCTTTCATTTGGGCCACATTTCTTTGTCTTGGTGTACCTGTTATGTTGTAATGGGTGGAGCCTTAGGTATTTGCCAAGGTTGGGCAACCCACTTTGCTGTGTTGTGGTGCTGTATGTGGGGGAGGCATCAGAGAGGGAACAATGCTCCTTGCTTGGCTTTTGTCCCACTTTCAGTCACTTCCCCTGCTATGCACAAGCGAATCAGGCCCTCCTGGTACCGATTCCCAGGTGGGTGGATTTGGGTATGTTCTAGGACCCTGGGGGTCCCTCCAGTGGTCTATCCTGTGAAACCAGGAGTTTCTCCCACCACCACAACCCCCACAGGTTTTTACAGCCAGAGGTTTTGAGGCTTTAGTTTCCTTTGCTGGGACCCTGGATTTTGGAGTGTCTCTTTCTCTCCAGTTGTCCCTCCCAGTTTATCCACACACGAATGTGGGACTGCTCAGTGTTTCTAACACCTATGAATTTGAGAATTGCTTTTTCCATTTCTTCAAAGAAGGCTGTTGGAATTTTGATAAGAATTGCACTGAATCTGTGTATCCATTTAGGCAGTATTGACATTTTAACAATATTAAATTTTGCAATCCATGAGCATAGATTGTCATTCCATTTATTGAGGTTTTCATTAATTTTTCAACATTTATATTCAGTGTACATTTTTCACTTGGGGAAATTTATTCCTCAATATTTTATTTTTGACTATTGTGGAAATGGAATTATTTTCGTTTTTAAAAGGTTTTATTTATTTATTTTTAGAGAGAGGAAGGGAGGGAAAAAGAGAGGGAGATAAACATGTGAGAGAGAAACATCAGTCGGTTGCCTCTCACACACCCCCAACTGTGGACCTGGCCTGAATCGAACCTGTAATTTTTTGATTCTTTATTGCTGGTGCATAGGAACACAACTGATTTTTGTATGTTTATTTTGCATCCTGAAACCTTGCTGAATTTGCTTATTAGCTTTTCTGCATCAGTTGGGATATGGATGTGTTTTTCCCCCACTTTCATTTAATGTAATATTTTACGTTGATGAGTTTTCTTATCTCAAACCACCCTTGAATTTCTGGGGTAAATCCCATCTGGTTATGGCATATAATCATTTTAGTATGACATTGGATTCAGTTTGTCAGTATTTTGTAGAGGATTTTTCATCTACATTCTTAAGGTATATTTTTCTAGAGTTTACTTTTTGTGATGTTTTTATTAGAATAATGTTAGCCTCACAGAAATAGTTAGGGAATTTTCCCTTGATATTTTTGGAAGAATCTGAGACTGTTTTGTATTAATTGCTCTTTAAATGTTTGGCAGAATTCACCAGAGAAAACATCAGGTCCTGAACTTTTCTTTGTTGAGAGGTGTTTTGTTTTGTTTGTTTGTTTTTACTAATTTAATCTCCACTATTCAGAATTTCTATTTTTCAGTCAGCGTTGGTAATTTTAAGAGTCTAGGAATGTTTCCATTTTATCTAGGTCATTTAATTTGTCATATAATTGTTCACAGTATTCTCTTGTAATTCTCTTATAATTGAAAGATTTTGCAAAACCAGGCACATGTATTTTCCCACTGCAAAAGGGAATAGCAAATGCAAAATCATCATCTTCTACCAAAAGCTGACCAAGACTGTAAAAGATGAGGTCTGAATAATTTCAAGTGAAACTGGATAGCAGAATTTTCTGGAGTTCAAATTTTCCTTTGAATGTCCATACATTTTATTTTGTTTTAATAAAATTATATAGGTTTCAGGTGTATAATTCTATACTATGTCATCTGTATAATGCATTGTGTGTTCACCACCCCAATTCAAGTCTCCTTCCAACACTGTTTACTCCCCTTATACCCTCTTCTACCTCCCCCACCCCCTTTCCCTTGGGTGATCACCATACTGTTGCCTGTGTCTATGAGTTTTCATTTTATTTTATTTTATTATTTTATTTTTGCTTAATCTTGTCACCTTTTTCACCCAGTCCCCTACCCCGCTTCCCTCTCATAGCTGTCAATCTGTTCTTTGTATCTATGTGTCTGTCATGAAAATGAATCATCATCTCTACCTTTCTTTTCACTCAAATTGCCATATAAGGACACGTTTCTATTTTGTTATTTTATTTTGTTCATTAGATTCCACATGTGAGTAAAATCATACAGTACTTGTCTTTCTCAGAGTGGTTTATTTCACTTAGTATAATACTCTGCAGTTCCATTTATACTGTCACAAAAGGTAAGATTTCCTTCTTTTTTATGGCTGAGTAGTGTTCTATTGTGTAAATGTACCACAGCTTTTTAATCTACTCATCCAGTGATGGTCACTTGGATTGCTTCCAAATCTTGGCTATTGTAAATAACACAGCATTAATTTTAATCAAGCATTAGCTATAATATTTTCCAACATGTATTGCACACTTCCTTACCTCTATAAGCAGAACTTATTGAAAATAATTCCATCTTTTCTCAGTGACTCAGGGTTAATGATATGATTTTCAACTACTTTGTGTGCTGTATCCAGAGATGTCCTCAAGGCCTATTACAGGCAATAAGATGTTTGCCTCAACACTAAATGTTCCCAGACTGCAGAGGGTTATTTTCTCAGCTTTTTCCTAGTTTTTTTTCCCTGTCTCTCTCCTTGCTGTGTTTTCTTGTCTTTGTTTTAACATCTATTGTCTAGCATTTGACATGATGTTCTTAATCTTTGGTAGGATTGGAAATAAAATATCCAAACTTGCTTAGAATTATACATAAAATACAAGTGTATAGATTCTACATAAAGTCCTGTTGGGGTTCACTTTGAGGTATGTACATCCATTAAAATGCATAATGTGGTGCTAAGATACCCTCTTTGCTTATTTCTGGTTCTTAGCTATGCTACAGGTGAAGGGTCATCTATTTTGTATATGTCATTTAACTTTATTAAACTATAATTGAGCCCCATTATCCTTCCTTTTATCATCAGACCACTTTATTTTTTATGTGTTTAATACTTCTTTTTTTCATTTTTTTATTGTTGTTCAAGTACAGTTTTGTCCATTTCCCCCCACCATTCTCCCCTCCCCCTGAACTCAACCCCACCCCCCTTGACTTTGTCCATGAGTGCCCCATATCTGTTCCTTGACCATACTCCCCATTTTCTCCCATCTTCCCCACCCCCTCTCTTTTGTTCACTGTCAGTTTGTTCATCACTTCGATGTCTCTGGTTTCATTTCACTTGCTTGTTTGTTCTGTTGATTAGTCTCCACTTATAGGTGAAATCATATGGTATTTGTCTTTTACCGCCTGGCTTATTTCACTTAGCATAATGCTCTCCAGATCCACCTATGCTGTCGCAAATGGTAGGAGCTCTTTCTTTCTTTCTGCTGCGTAGTATTCCATGTGTAAATGTACCACAGTTTTTTGATCCACTCATTGACTGATGGACACCTAGGTTGCTTCCAACACTTGGCTACTGTAAATTGTGCTGCTATGAACATGGAGATACATAGGTTCTTTCGAATTAGTGTTTCTGGATTTTTAGGGTATAATCCCAGGAGTGGAACTGCTGGCTCAAAAGGCAGTTCCATTTTTAGTTCTCTGAGGAAATTCCATACTGTTCACCACAGTGGCTGCACCAGTCTGCATTCCCACCAAGAGAGCACTAGGGTTCCCTTTCCCTTTTCTACACATCCTTGTCAGCACTTGTTGCTTGTTGATTTGGTTATGATGGCCATTCTGGCTGGTGTGAAGTGGCATCTCATTGTGGTTTTAATTTGCATCTCTTTGATGGTTAGTGAGTCTGAGTATCCTTTCATGTGCCTCTGGGCCCATCATCAGACCATTTTCGATGTGTCTTGAGTGAAATATAACCCACAGAAATTCACACACAGTACTTACACTGGTTACTCTCATAGTGAAATGTTTTCTGTCCCTGAAATTTCATAATGCTAAATAAATATATATTAATTTATATAAAGTGCAATTATCATTTTTAGAAATGGACTTTTTAAGGGAAAGTAGTTTGTTACTAATATGCAAATAATGATATAATGATAATTCAGTTATTAATTTCAATACCCCTTTTACTCTTAGAAATTAATTTAAATACCATTTCATTAATGTTCTCCCCAGTCTATTTGGTTTTAATAAGAGCGACTCATGTGTGCTTCTTTAAGTATTTAGGGTTTTCTTGCAGGTTGTACATACACAGGAGCCTAGGAAATGCGAACCCCCACCCCGACAATAGGCATGTTGATCCCTCCCTCTCTTTTCCATTTATTAGGCAATTATTACTTCCTTTTGTGGTTGTTATTGAATATTCAACCTTTGAAATCTCACATCATAACTCCTGTGCCTCTCCACAAGATCAGATATTTTTTAGAAAGTATTATTTTGTATTGGTTTCAGATGTACTACAGAGTAAATAGACAATCACTCACTTTACAAAGTGTTCCCTTTGATATTTCCATTAAACACCTGACACCATATATAGTTATCACAATTTAATTTACTATATTCTGTGTGCTTTTGTTTACATCTTGTGACTATTCTGCAACAACCAATTTGTACTTCTTAATCTCTTCACCTCTTTCAACCAGTTCCCCAAACTCCTCCTCTAGCAATCACCAGTCTAGTCTCAGTGTCTATGAATCTGTTTCAATTTTGTTTGTTCATTTATTTTGTTATTTGGATTCCACATATAAATGAAATCATATGGTATTTGTATTTCTCTGACTTATTTCACTGAGCATAACACATTCTAGGTCTTTCCATGCTGTAAAAAATGGTAAGATTTCATTTTTTTTATGACCAAATAACATTTCATTGTATATATGTAGCACTTCTTTATTCAGTCATCCAATGATGGACACTTGGGTTGCTGCGATATCTTGGCTATTGTATATAATGCTGCAATGAACATAGGAGTGCACGTATTCCTTAAAATTAGTGTTTTGGGTTTCCTCAGATTAATTCCAACAAGCAGAATCAGTGGGACATAAAGCAGTTGCATTTTGAATATTTTGAGGTTACTCTATACTGCTTTCCACAGTGGCTGTAGCAGTCTGCATTCCCACCAAAGGTGCACAAGGGTCCCCTTTACTCCACATATTCGCCAGCACTTGTAGTTTGTTGATTTACTGATGACAGCCATTCTGACAGGTATGAGATGATATCTCATTGTGGTTTTAATTTTCACTTCTCTGATGATTAGTGATGTTGAGTGTCTTTTCATGAATCTATTGACCACCTGTATGTTCTCTTTGGAGAAGTGTCTATTCAGGTTCTCTGCCCATTTTTTCATTGCATTGTTTGTGTTCTCGCTGTTTTGTTGTCTGAATTGTTAATAAATTTTATATATTAACCCTTTATAGGATGTGTCATTGGTGAATATCTTCTATTCACTAGGCTGTCTTTTAATTTTGTTGCTGGGTTCCTTTGCCATGCAAAAGCATGTTAGTTTGATGTGGTCTTATCTGTTTTTCTTTTGTTTCCCTTGTCTGAGCAGATATATCAGAAAAAAATATTGCTAAGAGAAACGTCTGAGTTTTACTGCCTATGTTTTCTTCTAGTCATTTTATGATTTCGATTCTCACATTTAAATCTTTAATCCATTTTAAGTTCATTTTTGTATATGATATAAGAAGGTTGTCTAGTTTTAGTTTTTTGCTTTTATCTGTACAATTTTCTCAACAGCACTTATTGATTAGGCTACCTTTACACCATTGTGTGTTTTTGTTTTCTTTGCCAAATATTAATTGACCATATAAGTGAGAGTTTATTTCTGGACTCTGTATTACATTCCATTGATCTATGTATCTGTTTTTATGCCAGTACCACATTGATTTGTTTACTATAACCTTGCAGCATATTTTGATATCAGGTAGCATGATTCCTTCAACTTTGTTCTTCTTTCTCAAGATTGTTGTTGCTATTTGGGTTCTTTTGTGGTTCCATATAAGTTTTGGGATGATTTGTTCTAGTTCTTTTAAATATGTCATTGGTATTTTGATAGGAATTGTTTTGAATCTGTAGTTTGCTTTGTGTAGTATGGACATTTTTTAAAACTATTTTTTTTATTTTTTGGATAATTTTAACTTTTATTTTTTATTTAAAAATATTTTATTTATTTATTTTTAGAGACAGGGGAAGGGAGGGAGAAAGAGAATCAATGTGTGGTTGCCTCTCATGTGTCCCCTACTGGGGACCTGGCCCGCAACCCAGGCATGTGCCCTGACTAGGAATCAAACTGGTGACCCTTTGTTTCTCAGGCTGGTGCTCAATCTACCGAGTCACACCAGCCAGTGCTAGTATGGACATTTTAATGATGTTCATTATTCCTATCCATGAGCATGGTATATTCTTTCATTTACTTGCATCTTCTTCAATTATTTTCTTCAGTGTCTTCTAATTTTCCTAGTAGAGGTCTTTTACATACTTGGTTAAATTTATTCCTATGTATTTTTTTATGTAATTGCAAATTGGATTGTTTTCTTAGTTTCCTTTTCTAATAGTTCATTATTGGTGTACATAAGCAGAACCAACTTCTAAATATTTACTTTGTATCCTATTCCTTTACTAAATTCATTTATCAGTTCTAGTAGATTTTTAGCAGAATCTTTAAGGCTCTCTATACGCAGTATCATGTCATCTGCAAACAATGACAGCTTTACTTCTTCCTTTTCCAGATAGATACCTTTTAATCCCTTTTGTCTGATTGCCATGGCTAAGACTGCTAGTACTATGTTGAATAAGAGTGGTGAAAGTGGACATCCCTGAACTTACTTCTGAACTTGGTGAACGGTCACTTTTTACAGTAACATTTAAATTACTGTAAAGTCTGGAGTTAGTCGAAAGTATGTTTCATGTTGCATTTCACTCTTCAAAATTATACCCCTTTTATTTCATCTTTCAGAGAAATACTTTGAAGCCACAGCTGATGGTCATATTTTAAACATATTAGTGGTTGCACCTATTCCCACAGCTTCAGTTTTTGGTGTCATGGACATTTGATACCTAATTCCTAGGACTGAAGGCTTTCACCTATAGGTCCTACAGATGGAGTAGATAAGGTATATAGCAAAGGTGAGGGTGGAGTCTCATTTCTCTTTTTTGTTTTCACATGTGCTTATAGAAACTTCTGGTTTGATCACACCCTTAGGTTTGAATATTGCAATAGAGATGTTTTCTAACTAGTAAATTACTCTTTGGGAGCTTGGGTAAAGAACACTCCTTTGTTGTCTTAAAAAATAACTATGTTAGGAGTTTTTCACGTAAGTTTATAATGAAAAAGACATGTGCAGATCCATTTGTCAAAGCGAAGGGAACTGTTCAGTTATTTCATCTAACATGAAGCTGAAAGGAGCCACTATTACTTTCATGCAGAACCTAAAATCAACTGGAAAAAAACAAGCACAATGAAAATAGCATACTGGGGCTGAATCACATTTGGTGAGGAGCATTCAGATGTTAGCAGTCCTGTGTTTGCCACTTAATTTAATCAGTGATTTATTTTTATCACAACCTCTAGACCCAAATTATTTTTTATGGAAAATAAAAATAGCTCAGTGTGACCTTGGTATTCACCTATGTACTGAATATATTGGAGGCTAGGCAAGCACAGGTGTTTTTTTTTTTAAACTGATGTAGCTGATCATACACTACTTCCCTAATTACAGTCCTTCATAGGGGACCAGATGGCCAGTAATTAAGGAGGCTCTCAAAATAAGAGACCCTAATGTACAGAATATTCTTGTGCTCTGCATATAACAGATGCTCAGTCTCTCTAGTCCCAGTTATACTACCCAGGGTTATGGGGTATTTCACTTTTGGTAGAAGATACAGTACATAGAAATGGCCCAGAAATAATGGTGCATCGTACAAATATATCCTTATTACCCAGTAGTGCATTAACTAGGGAATCGTCGGCACCCAACCTTTTTATACGCCTTCCAATTTATTGAGGTTTAGGCCCTTAGGATCCCAATTTCTTACAAAATTATCAAAGGAAACAACTTGTGTATAGCATAACCACCATGCTAAGTGTTACTTTAAAAACAATCAGTTTCATCTAATTCAGAACTACTCCAATAGCCAGACTCTTTGATGAACTCAAACAATGTATTTCCAGACTGACAGATAATCCAGTGTTTATTAGATAGATGGTTAGTTAACATAATACACTTAAAGAACAAACTTATAAATATGTATGTGACACAAAGGAAAGTTCAATGGTATGAGTCAGTTGGAGTGTGATCCTTTCCTGTCTTGTTCAGACATACCTTTAGGAGACCAATTGATATGCAATGAGGAGGATAATTGAGAATTACTGACATTATTAGTCTGTTTCTGTGCAGCTGGAGAAAGCTATGGTGTATAGTCTGGTAACAGAAAAAGAATATAGCTAGCCAAGACACTTGGGCTCTAGCCAGAGCTCTTCCTTTAAGTACCCACAATACCCCCAGCTCAGTTTACTTATGCAAAATTATGATGCCTACCCTCACTTAGTTTGGGTTCCTCAAACTAAGACAAGTGTAAGGAGTTTGTGAATTGAAGGAAACACTGGTAGAAGAATGGCACAGTGAAACAAGGTAAGGAAGAAAGCAGTGATTAAATGGAGCATTATCAAACTAGCTACCACAGAGAGTGACTGGGACTTAAGTCTTCAGGAGAAAGTCTGGGAGGCAGTGTATAATATCTACTTCAGAGTTACCCCACCTGAGGGGTTAAGCAACACTAACTTCTGTCAGTATTTGATTGAAGGACATTAATTCCTTGGCACATGCAACCTGCCTCACAGTTTGGCAACGTGGGCTTTAGCATCCAGAAAGTCCTCAGGGAAAGAAATGTGGGTGCTGGGAGTAGAAAGCTGGGGTATAATGTTCTGAAGTGCTAAGAGTGAAGAGGTTTGTGATAATGATAACATCTCCTACATTTAGTACAAAGGTATAAGTGAATATATTTTCTATAAAGTTCTTAATAATTATAAGCATTAGAATTATAGTTATCTGCTAATATCCACAATACTAATGACAAAGAGACATATTGCTGGAAAGAAATTGAAATAATTATAATCATAATATCTACTAAAATACCTGCTATGTGTCAGAGATATCATGATATGTGTTTTAAATACGTTGGCTCATTTAATCCTCTTTATGAGCTAAATATTGTTATTATCTCCATGTTATAAAATAGAAGCTCAGCCCTAGCTGGTGTGGCTAAGTGGATTTAGTGCTAGCCTGTGAACGAAGGGGTTGTCGGTTGGATTTCCAGTCAGAGTACATGCCTGGGTTGCGGAACAGGTCCCCATTAGGGGACACATGAGAGACAATCACACATTGATGTTTTTCTCCCCTTCTTTTTCTCCATCCCTTCCCCTCTCTCTAAAAATAAATAAATAAATCTTAAAAAAAAAGATCCCATCTCTTTAATATTTCTTTTATAACCAAACACCTCAGCTGGTAAAGAAGATTTAAGATATCTTGCTGAGGTTTTCTTTGCCAGTTTCTCAAACAGGGCCTTGAAAATAACAGGAACGTCTGATCTATTTGTTACAAGGTATGTTGCATATACCTCTGTACTGGGAAATAAATGAACATGTTTTATGAACATGGCTCCCCTTATTGCAGAAAGATATTTTATAGATTGACTCTCTCATTCTCAATGGTATTAGGCAAACTGGCCAATTTGGAAAATATTTTTATTTTACCTGTCACTTTCTGGACAGCAAGGGTGATTGCTGAAATCCAAATCAAATAAATTAAGTTTAATTTGTGTATCTCAATCCACTCAAGAGAAGCAACTTGCGGAAGCTAGTGTGTTCAGGTTTAGAAACTAATTCTCTACATGCAGCCTATGATAAGGCTGACAGATGCTCACTGCAGATATGGCACGTGCATGTCTTATCTGAAAATGGTCTTTTGCAAGGACTTTGTTATAAACATTCTCACTGGTGCCCAGGAAAAGCCAGTTTTTCAATCAAGTTTCCCAAGCGATGTGACAGCCATTAAATGCACAATCTGTGGGGAGAGAAGATAAATAGTACTGAACATTTGGAGGAAAAATAGAAGGTGCCACATTGAACCTGGGGATTCTGATGTTATTGATGGGCTCTGCTCAGTTGCTCCAAGAGGCAGGAATGTTTTTTTATTTAACTCTTTTTCTACATCTGAGACCACACCTTTGATTATCTTTTCTGTACCTATCATCCTCAGAGACTAATCATAGCAAATAGAAGTCATTACTCTTCTTTAGCTCTTCTCGGGCTTCTATTATTGCTGAGGCTTTCTACTCCTTCTCCTTGACTTACTTCTCAAGGTCATGGTTATCATTTTTTCCTACTCCTCTCTTGAAGTGCCCGTCTTCAGTCCCCACACCTGGCTTTCTCCCCTATCATTAATTCTAACCACAGAACTTCTCTGACCTAAGCATTCTTACTGCTAGAACCCAGTCTTAACACTCAGAGAGATGAAAAGTATTAAAAGTTGATCACCTTTTTCAACCTCTCTGCCTTTAAGACCACACATTATGTAACTTGGTTGTATTTCTCCATCTTAATTTCTATTCCATCCTGCCATGTCCCTGTTATGACATGCAATCCTACTGGATTCGTTCTCTCTGCCTTTGTGAGCCTTATTCCCCACACCTGAACTATTTTTTTGCTTCTTTTATATATTCATGTAAAATCTACCCATCCTTTGAGTTTTTCTCCATGAAACTTCCTTGTCTATTATAATCCACTGTATTTGATGCTAGCTACAATCACTCTTTAGATTAGGTAGTTATGTATATGTTATATCTATATTATAGGAATGCTTCATTTAGGACTCTCATCTCCTCATTGGATTGTAAATCTCTTGAGACAGAAACTATGGCTTAAATTTTTCATGAGTTCTCACAGTTCCTAACAGAGTGTCAAGCTTAGACAATTTTACCTTTCAGGCTGGTGATCACCTGGACATTGTTTACTATAATGTACCAGTGTATTTGTGATGCAACCATTGCACATCTCCACATAAAAGTACATAAATATGTGAGTTTTTGATTTTCTGTTTTGGTGTGAGCTTGGGTTTTTATCACTTAGTTTGGAAATGATGGAGTCCATCTGTCACAGAAGGTACTATGTGGATGTTGCAGGTAGTTAGAGGTTTACTAAGGAAGCTCATTATTTGTAAATTTCAAGTTATCTCAGCCAGCAGCTACCTTTGGAAATATCTTTTAGGAGGAAGGATGTTGCTATCTGCTATAGACTGAATATTTGTGTCCTCCTAATATTCATATGTTGAAACCTAATGCCCAGTGTGACAGTATTTGGAGGTGGGGACTCTGGGAGCCCCTTAGCCATGACAGTAAAGCTCTTATCAATGGGATTATTGCTCTTATAAAAGAGACACTATAGAGCCCCGTCTGCCATGTAAGAACACAGTGTAAAATAGATGTCTATGGACCCAGAAGTTGGTCTTTGCCAAACAATGAAAATGCCGGTGCCTTGATTTTGGACTTCCCAGCTTCTCAAACTGTGAGAAATAAATGTTTATTGTTTATAAGCCACCTATCTATAGTATTTTGTTATAACAGACCTAATGAACTAAGACTGTCTTTTTGGGACTTGAATGAAAATTTACTGTGATCTTATAGTAAGAAAACCTATGAAGTTATGTACTTTCGGTAATAACACATTTGCTGTTTGATAGTTTCTTTGCTGAGAGGAGGCAGGAAAAATAGAGGTAGAAAACTCAAAAGGAAGAAATGTCTTGCCTACATATTTCTCATTCTAGAAGTCCTTCCTTGATATCTTGGAGAGGAACTGATGATGAATAAAAGCTTTTCCCACCTGAGGAAAAGAGCCTATGATTCTTTTGTTGGTAAGGTAAATAGAAATCTGAAGCCATGTACTAGTCAGGAAAAACTTTGATTTAAAAATGAATATTTAAAGTAAAATAGAGTATTCTAATTAGAGTATGAAGATGAGGCCAAGCTTTAGTTAACAATAGTTGATTAAGGGATTATTTTGAAAGACAATAAATTATATATATTTAAAAATTTTTCTTTATATGATGTTATGGGCCTAATCTTTAAGTACATCTGAACATATTAAAATAAGATAGACTAGTCAAGTTTAATATTCTTTATAAAATATAAAGTCTTGGAAAGCAACAATTTTTGTTGTTGTCTCATGTAAGTACAGTTTATAGTTGATCATTCGAACAACTTACCCAAAGAACTTACTGCCACCTGTTGTTCATGTATCTGAATTACATGAAAAGTGCATGAAGGGTATTTTGAGTCTCTTGAGGGTTAAACTACATAACTAAACATATAAAGTGATGTTTCCTATTTATACCGACATCTCAATAGCTGTGGGTCATAACCTTGTGAGAAATTTGTATATGTCATTCTTAAATGAGACATGATATTTAGAAGATGCAATTTTAATAATAAGAAGAAAGTTTGGATGTTATTCCAACATGGAAAAGTCATTTAACTTTCTAAACTTCAGTTTCTACATTTATAAAATGAAATGATAATAATGATTGCCCTTCTATACAGATGTGTTTTGAGAATCCAACTGGAAACTACTGTGTGAAACAGTGTTGTAAAATTGTATGTAGCATGAGCCTACTCAAT
The DNA here is from genome assembly GCA_004026545.1 of Mormoops blainvillei. Taxonomy (NCBI): domain Eukaryota; kingdom Metazoa; phylum Chordata; class Mammalia; order Chiroptera; family Mormoopidae; genus Mormoops; species Mormoops blainvillei. The sequence continues at coordinate 23,535 of PVJD01009688.1, forward strand.
GTTGTCAGTGTACAGTGCTGAATAGCAGATGAAACAGAACACCGTCATACAGTCAATGAACATTAAAAGGCTTACCTGCCTCCTTCTAATACCAGGTTGAATGTCCTTTTGTTTGTCCTGTGTTATTCCAATATCTTGGGAGATTCTATGTAGTTAGCTATCCCCTAAGGCCCATGGCATAATATAAGGTTTTCCAGAAACTTCCATAGCCAAGAAACATCACTTCCTAATCCTCATGATTAAACAAACTTCACAATGTCTTTAACTATGTTTTCTGCAAAAAGGTGAAACAGGTATCTAGCCTTCCAGGCCATGGTTAATTAAAGAGTCATTAGGAGCCCTGGATTCTTGCCTCATCTCTGCTAGTTTCTCATTATTCAACCTCTTATAAATCATTTTAAACTATATTTCATTGATTATGTTATTCCAGTTGTCCCATTTTTTCTTCCCTTTATTCCCCTTTGCCTTGTACCCATTTCCCACCAGCATTCCCCCCTTTAGTTCATGTCCATGGGTGGTACATGTAAATTCTTTGGCTTCTCCACTTCCTATACTATTCTTAACCTCCCCCTGCCTATTTTGTACCTACCATTTATGCTTCTTATTCCCTGTACCATTTCCCCAATTCTCCCTCCTCCCCTTGCCCGCTGAAAACCCTCCATGTGATCTCCACTTCTGTGATTCTGTTCGTATTCTAGTTGTTTGCTTAGTTTGTTTTTCTTTTTAGCTTTAATTGTTGATAGTTGTGAGTTTGTTGTCATTTTACTGTTCATATTTTTGATTTTCTTTTTCTTAGATATGTCCTTTTAACATTTCATATAATAAGGGCTTGGTGATGATGAACTCCTTTAACTTTGCTTTATCTGGGAAGCACTTATCTGCCCTTCCATTCTAAATGATATCTTTGCTTGATAGAGTAATCTGGGATGTAGGTCCTTGTCTTTCATGACTTTGAATACTTCTTTCCAGCTCCTTCTTGCCAGTAAGGTTTCTTTTGAGAAATCACCTGATAGTCTTCTGGGAACTCTTTTGTAGGTAACTGTCTCCTTTTCTATTTCTGCTGTTAAGAGACTCTCCTTATCTTTAATCTTGGATATTGTAACTATGATGTATCTTGGTGTGTGCCTCCTTGGGTCCAACATCTTTGGGGATCTCTGAGCTTCCTGGACTTCCTGGAAATCTGTGTCCTTCATCAGACTGGAGAAGTTCTCCTTCATTATTTTTTCAAATTAGTTTTGAATTCTTGTTTCTTCATTATGTTCTGGTTGAATGTTTATTTCTTCCTTCTGCTCCACATCATTGATTTGAGTCCCAGTTTCCTTCCCTTCACTGCTGGTTCCCTGTGTATTTTTCTTTATTTCACTTTACATAGCCTTCACTTTTTCCTCCATTTTGTGACCATACTCAACCATTTCTGTGACCAGTGTTTTGAGCTGTGCATCTGATAGTTTGGTTATCTCTTCATTGCTTAATTGTATTTTTTTCTGGAATTTTGGTCTGTTCTTTCATTTGGGCCATATTTCTTTGTCTTGGTGCTTCTGATACATTGTAAGGGGCGGAGCCTTAGGTATTAACCAGGGCAGGGCAACCCACATTGCTGTGTTGTGGCGCTGTATGTGGGAGAGGGGTCAGAGAGGGAACTATTATTCTTTGTCAGTTCTCTCCCTGCTTTCAGTCACTTCCCTCATTTCCCACAAGCAACTTGGGCCCTTCTGGTGCTGATTCCTGGGAGAGTGGGTGGGTTTGTGTACATTCTAGGACCCTGTGGGTCTCTTCAACTACCTCTCCTGTGAGGCTGGGAGTTTCTCCCACCACTGCAACCCCCACAGATTTTTATAGCCAGAGGTTTTGAGGCTTTATTTCCCTGCTCTGGGACATTGGGTTGTGTGGTCTGTATCACTCCTCAGTTGTTCCTCCTGGTTTATCTGCATGCAAATGTGGGACTGCACAGTCAGCCAACTGTTGCCCTGCCATGCATCCTATCTGCCCTGGCTGCCCGTCTCCTCCCTTCCTAGCAGTCTGGACAGATGTTTCTTCTTTAGCATCTTAGTTGTTTAACTTCCATACAGTTATATTTTATGGCAGTTCTCTTTGTTTTTGTTTTAAAATTCATCATTGTCCTTTTTTGGTTATGTGAGGAGGCAAAGTGTATTTACCTATGCCTCCATCTTGGCAGGAACTTTTTTGTAAATAATTTTTAAGATTGGGAAATTATCCTGGATTATTTGGTAGAATCTAAATACAACCACCTGTATTCTTATAACAGAGAGACTTGATAACACAGAAAAGAGGAGGGGCCATGTAATCACAGAGGTAGAGTGATGTGGTCACAAGTCAAGGAATTATGGCAGTCACCAGAGGCTGGAAGAGTTGAGGAACACAAAACCCTCCCCTGGAAGCTCGGCGGGTAGTGCAGCCCTGTCAACCACTTTATATTTGCCCAGTGATGCTGATTTCAGTTTCCTGGTCTCCCAAACTGTTAGAGAGTAGGTTTCTGTTGTTTCAAACCACTAAGTATGTGATAATCTGTTATGGCAGCCACAGGAAATTAATACTGGTGGTATAAATATGAAAAGCTTTTGGTACAGAAAAAATACTCAATGAATATTAAACTAAACTCAAATAAAATGAAAGATTAGAAGTATGAAGCACCATTCATTTGTAAGAAATATTTATAACTTGATTTTGTCTTCCTATTGTTGGTTTTTGGGAATTCATGTTTAGTATGTAAAAATATCGCTCCAATAATGTTGGACTGTTTAAAGTCAGTGGAGGCTGTTAAAAGGATATCATAGGAGGGAGGGAGTTTACTATTCAAATTATTCATGTGAATCCTGGAGCTATGTCCTCTGTATTTAGCCTGAATTAATCCATCAGACTTGGAAAATATAGTACGTGAGACTATATTTTATAGAAAATATAGTTTCTTGTGTTCCCCAAGAGCTTGTGGCCAAGGTCTCTAAACTGCTCTTACTTCTAGGACCCTGGTTCTCAACTGGGGATGATTTTTATGCCCTTCAACAGAGAACATTGTTGATATCTCATTGGTTGTCATGACATTGTTTGGGTGGGGAGTTACTGATGTCTTAGTCAGTGGAGGCCAGAGATGCTTCTAAACATGGTACAATGCATAGCACAGTACCACAACAAATAAAGATCTGACCTAAAACATCGAGAATGCCAAAATTGAGAAACCCTACTTTGGGGGAGGAAAGAAAACAAACAAACTAGTAGCAGCCTAATTATTTCCCTCTGCTTGTTTATTTGTTTATTTCTGGATTAGAAAAGAGAATTTTAAAAAAGGTTTTTTCAAGGCTGTGGAACATGTTGGGATAGTGAGCTCATTGGATCCCTTCTCTCGATGGCTCCAGTGGCTTACAGCCAGTGGAAGGGAAAGTTTTGGATCTCTTTCAAAGTTTAAGACAAAGTTTAAGAACAGTTCTCCTGGGAAGAGGGGCTAAGCCACAGCCTAGTGTTTCCCTCCATACCAGGACTTGGACCCCTGCAGGTTGTTATGCTATCACAGTCACTAGGGCTCCCAGTTTATTATTTAGAATCAGAATATTTGTTTACATGCCTAGACAAAATGGATGTGGCATTTCTGTTGTACTGCAGTAAATGGTTAGAACTTACATAAGCCAGACAAACACAAAATCAAGGTGACTCTATTTTATGTATCACATTAACATAGAACTGCTAATCCTTGGGGCACATTTCAGGAATTGAAGGAAGTCATGCTTCCACTGCCTTGCAAAGGAAAAAGATGCATGAAATTTGAAGAAATAACATGCGTAATGAGAACTATGTAGAACTTTACCATCTTTCCCAGCTGGAATCTATCTCTGTTGTGGAACAGTCTGTAAAAGAGATTAGGCAGCACCAAGTTTGATGGACCAACTATGTACACGTCTCTCTTTCCACTACTGTCTCCTTTATTCTGACCAGAATGTACTTATATTGTCATTGCTCAACTTTTCTTGCTCTCCAACAGTTCAATAATAGTGCTAGCTTGGACTTTCCTTGGCCATTTACCTCACTGTCAGGAATTGCTCCACTAGACAATCAGTTTTGTAAGGGAAGGGACCCTCATCTTATTTATTAAATCTTCAGTACTCAGTACAGAATTTGGTGCATAGTTGGTGCTCAGAACTGTTGGGCAAAATGATGAATGGACTCTTTTCTCAATGCTTTTTTCTTGTTGCAACTGAGCCCCATATTGTCTGATTTGTATCTTTGGTGGTGCTACTGATCAAATGACCTACCTCCATCTATAAATATCATTTGACTATCCTCTTCAAAATGGTTTTCAAACTTAGTCATACATCATAATCATGTGGAGGACTTTTGAAAACAGATTTCTGGGCCCAAAGAGTTTCTGATTCAGTCAGTTTTGATGGAGCTTGATAATTCTTTTTTTTTTAATTTTTAATTTTAATTTTGATTTTAGAGAGAAAGGAAAGGAGGAAGATGGAGAGGAAAAGGAGCATTAATGTGAGAGAGAGAGACATCAACTGGCTGCCTTCTGTATGTGACCCAACTGGGGACCAAATGTGAAACCCAGGCACATGCCCTGATGGGGAATTGAACTGGCAACTTCCATTTGTGGGACCATGCTCAACCAATTGAGCCACATCAGCTGGGGTAAGAGAATTCCCATTTCTAACAAGTTCCCAGATGATGCCAGTGTACTCTAAAATTATCAGAGGGGCCATCCTTTGAAAACAATTGCCCTAGGTTTATGCTATGGTTATGTGTAGTACACACAATCTGGTCAAAACTGAGATCACAATGCTATTCATTAGCACTTTTGGTGGAGAGGAAACAATATGAAGTAAAAAAATATGTTCAACCTTACAAATAATTTTTGAAATGCTAATTGAAAAATTGAGTCCCTTGCCTAAAAAACTAGTAGAGAAAAAGGAGACTATCTCCTGTTGGCAAGAGTGGGTATTTCACTCTTTACTCGGGGGAGTCTACTTTGGTGCAGCCTTTTCTTCACTGGCTATTTCTTTCTGATCCTTCAGAACTCAGCTTAATTGCCCTTTCCTTAGGGAAGACTTCCATGCTTGTCTAATCCAAAGAAAGGTTGTTCTTATCCTTCACAGTGTTTGAGAAGTTATAAATCTCTGTATATTTTTATTAATGTGTTTACTGGTTTAATACCTTTTGTTCCTACTAGATTATCACTGCTGAAGAGTTGGTTCCATGGCTATTTTGCTCATTGCTCTTTCTCTAGCACCTAGCACTCTACTTGGCACCTAGCATGATATCAATTTTTCAATTAATATTTGTTGCTTAGTGTTATTTGTAGTTCAGAAAAGTTTTACACAATTTAAATGGCCAGCAATAGGTGTTTAGTTTTTAAAAAATTGTGCTAGATTTGGAGATCCAAGATGGTGTAGGAGAGAGTAGAACTTACACTGACCTCCTCCCTGGACCAATCTGGAGTTACAACTGAATTGTGGAGAAATCATCCAGAACAAACAACTGAACAATAGGGAGAGAGAAGCCTTATAACCACAGACAGACAGAAGAAACAGCTTGAGCACAATGTGACTGGGAGGGAGTGTGGTGGAGGCTTGAGAAGGCTGGCTGGGCACCCACAGGTGGCAGCTGAAGTGCTGGAGGGATATTTAAGCAGCCAGTTGGATCCCCCTGAGAAGACTGGGATCTAAGTCCTAAACTGGGATCCCCAGCCTAGAGCACCATTGCTTGAAAAGTACACAGGTAACATCCAGCTGCAAAAAGTTGCAGGGTTTCTCTCAGCCAGAGACTGATGACTGGACATGTGAAGAACCATTTAAGGGGCCAACACATAAATTTTCTTTTACAGCCACTTATCCTGGGCTCTGGTAAAGGTGGGTGCAGAGTATACTAGAGATGCTTCATGAGAGGCTGGGAGAAGTGGCTTTTGGGAGAGAACTGAGAGAGTAGCAGTCAGGATCCTGGTACTGAGTCATTCCCCATACTGCAGCAGATATCTTTCTCGGGCAGACCACTCCCCTTTGAATGGCAGCAGCCTGAGGGGAAGCAATAACCCCACCACCAGGAGGGACTCTGCCACATCCCATGGTGTTTAAGCCTGACTGCTGAGTGCAGAGTGACTAGATTAATAACTGATGGAGTCAGCCACAAACAGTAGATCCCTGGAAGTCTCAAACAGGCTGCCTAAGGCCAGATAGGGTGACCATATGACATCACCATAGGCAGATCCAGAAAGAAAAAAACAGTGGTAAATACTAGATGCCTCCAAGATGAAATCCACCATGGTCTTCTCCATGATTTGTGATATTTTATTTCTTGCATGGTTTTTTAACATTCATTTCTTGTCCATCCAGTCTGTGCACATGAAGTCACTAGATTTTTTATTATAGTTTATATCAGTTCACATACTTTGCTCCTCCCCTCTCTTATTCCATTTTACCTTCTTCTTTCCTCTTATTATTTTCATTTTAAATTTTGTTTTCTCTCTTGCTATGACTTGTATCTATTCCACTCTCTTACTATTTCTCCCCTGTCCAACCTCTCAAAACCACTTTTTTTTTTGTCAATAGTCATCTGATATTCTTTTTCCTGCTCTTAAAATACTTGTGTCCTCGCTCCACCATTAGCAATCTTTGCTTGTAGGTTGTGGATAGGGTAGTTGTTGCATTTTTTCAATTTTATGTCTATATCTTCACTCTTTTTGTATTTCAAAACTCAAATTTTATAGCTCCCTCTCCTACTCTTCTTTTGTCTGAAATTTTAATTTTTCCCTGTCTTAGCCTGTTTTTTCCCCTCACTCTTAGTATTCCCTCTCCCTCTATCATCTCAAAATCACTTCCCTTTCCTCTAGACATCTCTTAAACTTTTCTTTCTTTTTTCCCTCTTATTCCCATACCAACTATATTAATTTTAGCTCATTTGTAGATAGTGCTGTGGTGGATCGTTTTCTCCAGTTTGGTTCCTACTTATTATTTATTTACTTCTATTCCCTTTTTCTTTCTCTCCAACTTTATTTTATTTTTCTAATTTCTGTTTAAACCTCACACAGTATGATTCCTTTCTCTTACTCTATTCTGCCTTCTTCATTCCCTTTTATATTTATGATGTAAATTTTACTTTCTCTCTTTGCATTGCTCTGATCCCCTACTCTTATTAGTACTCCTCCCTCTATGCTCTCAAAATCATTTTTCTTTCAGTAGGGCATCACATATTTGTTCTCCTTTCTTATAATTGTCTTAATCTCTTTACACCCTTATTAATACTGATTTATTTGTTGTTGATGGTGGGATTGTGTGTTGGACTTATTTTTGTGGGTGTGTGTTTGTTTCCTGGGCTCTGTGGTTTTGTTCTGGCAGCACCTGCACAATGACATACAAGACATAGTGGATGGAGTGACCCTCAGTCAACCAGCTGGAGGGAAGGGCCCACCAAAGAATGACCCAACACCAATCAAAACCGAATTACATTCAGAGAGTGAACAAAACTGGCATCCAGGGCATCCCAAGAGCATCAAGTGCAGGAGATCAAGGAGACTACACCACTGAATCACACAGGTCTCCTACCATAGAAGTTCACACCACAAAGCCAGGGAGTCAAAGCAGATCATTTTAAGAAGCAGAACAAAACATGAAGAGTTGCCCCTAAAATAGGGAGACAAAGAAACACCCCTAATCAAAAAGAAAGGAGGGATTGCCAGAAAGAGTGCTAAATGAAATACAGGCAAGTGAACTATCAGACACTGTGTTCAAAACGATGGTTATAAGGAAGGTCAATGAGCTCAGTGAGAATTACCAAAAACTACAGGGAAGTTATAAGGAACTTGTTGTGAACTATATCAGCATGAAAAAGAATACAGAAATATTCAATAAGACCAGAGGGAAATGAAGAATACAATTTCTGAATTGAAGAACACAGTAGAAGGAACCAAAATCAGGCTAGATGAAGCAGAGGATTGAATCAGAGAGCTGGAATACAAGGTAGAAAAAAGTCCCCAGATGGAGCAAGAAAATGAAAAAAGACTCAGAAAAAGAACAAAGAGGGGTTAAGGGAACTTCAGGACAATGTGAATCACAATAATATCTGTATAATAGAGATACCAGAAGGATAAGAAGAGGAGGAAGGGATAGAAAACCTGTTTGAAAAAATAATGACAGAAAACTTAGTTAATTTGGAGAGGAAAAAACCACACAAGTTCACAAAGCACAGAGGGTTCCAATCAAGAAGAACCCAAAAAGGCTCATTCCAAGACACATCATAATTAAAATGGAAAAATTCAAAGACAAAGAGAGAATATTAAAGGCAGTAAGGGAAAAGCAGGAAGTAACATACAAGGGAACTCAGCCAGCAGCTGATTTCTCAACAGAAACACTACAGGCCAGAAGTGAATGGCAAGAAATATTCCAAGAAATGAAAAGCAAAGGCCTGAAACCAAGACTACTCTACTCAACAAGGCTCTAATTTAAAATGGAAGGCTAAATAAGGAGTTCCCCACACATAACAAGGCTAAAAGAATACATCTCCACCAAACCGGCATATAATAAAGGGATTGCTTTAAGTAGGTGAAGAAAAAGAGTGAGAGAGGGAAGAATAGAGGTGCAAAGGGTAAAAATGACAATGAATAAGTACCTATCAATAATGACCTTAAATGTTAATAGATTTAATGCTCCAATCAAAAGTCATCGGGTAACTGAATGGATAAGAAAATATGACCCTCTCCTATGCTGCCTACAAGAGACCCACCCCAGAACCAAAGGTCTACACAGACTGAAAGTGAAGGGTTGGAAAAAATATTCCAAGCAAATGGACAGGGAAAAAAAGCTGGGGCAGCAATACTTATATCAGATAGAATAGACTTCAAAACAAAGGCCATAAAAAAAGACACAGAATGACACCTCATAGGGCTTAAGGGAAGAATCCATAAAGAACACAAACATTGTAAACATATATGTACCCAACATAGCAGCACCCAAATATATAAGGAAAATCTTCGAGGACTTCAAGAAAGATATAGACAGCAACACACTTAGACTAGGGGATTTTATCACCCCACTGTCAAAAACTGATAGATCTTCCCAACAAAACATCAACAAGAATATTGTCGCACTGATTAATGCAGTAGATCAAATGGACTTAAGTAGATCAAATGGAAAATAAATAAATAAATAAATAAATAAATAAATAAATATATATATATATAAACTTTCATCCCAAAAAAGCAAAGTACACATTCATTTCAAACACACATGGAACATTTTCAGAGCTAGACCACATGATAGGACACAAAACAAGCCTCAACAAATTCAAAAAAATTCAAATCATACCAAACATTTTCTCAGACCACAAGGACCTGAAACTAGGGACCAACCTAAAGGGAAAAAAAAGTGAAAAGCATTCAAACTCATGGAGAGTGAATATCATGCTATTAAACAATTAATGGGCTAATAATGAGATCAAAGAAGAAATAAAAAAGTTTCTGGAAAGAAATGAAAATGAACACACAACTCAAAGCCTATGGGACACAGCGAAGGCAGTCTTGAGTGGGAAGTTCATAGCAATACAGGTCTACCTGAAAAGTATAGAAACATTTCAAATAAACGACCTAACCCTACATGTACAGGCACTGGAGGAACAAAAACAAACAAAGTCCAGAGCAAACAGAAGGAAGGAAATAATCAAGGTTAGAGTAGAACTGAATGACATAGACACTAAAAAACAATTGAAAGGATCAATAACTCCAGGAGCTGGTTCTTTGAAAAAAATAAACAAAATTGACAAGCCTTTAACCAGACTCATCAAGAAAAAAAGGGAGGACCCAAATACATAAAGTCAGAAATGAAAGAGGAAATGTTACAACTGATGCCACAGAAATACAAAGAATTTTAAGAAATTACTATGAACTGTATGTCAAGAAATTTGAAAACTTGGGTGAAATGGACAAATTTCTAGAAAAACATAGTCTTCCAAAACTGAATCTACATGAAGCAGAAAGCCGGAATAGACTGATAACAGCTGGTGAAATTGAAGCAGTAATCAAAAACTCCCAGCACCCAAGGCCCCAGACCAGGCGGTTTCACACGAGAATTTTACAAAACTTTTAAGGAAGAGTTAACTCCTATCCTTCTCAAACTATTCCAAAAAATACAAGAAGAGAGAAGATTCCCAAACTATTTTTATGAGGCTAGTATCATCCTAATCCCAAAACCACATAAAGACACAACAAAGAAAGAAAGCTACTGACCAATATCGCTGATGAACATAGACATTAAAACTCTCAACAAAATATTGGCAATCTGGATCCAGAAATACATTAAAAAGATCATCCACCATGATCAAGTGGGATTCATCCCACAGATGCAGGGATGGCACAATATTCACAAATCCATAAATGCAATATATCACATAAACAAAAGAAAAGGCAAAAATCACGTGACCATATCAATATATGTGGAAAAAGCATTTGATAAGGTACAGTACCCATTTATGATAAAAACATTCAGCAAAGTGGAAGTAGAGGGAGCATACCTCAACATAATAAAGGTCATATATGAGAAATATACAGCCAACATCATACTCAATGGGCAAAAACTGAAAGCTTTCCCACTAAAATCAGGAAAAAGACAAGAGTATCTGCTTTTTCCGTTTTTATTCAATATAATATTGGAAGTCTTAGCCACAGTGATCAGACCAGAAAAAGAAATAAAAGGCATCTAAACTGGAAAGGAGGAAGTAAAATATCAGATTGCAGGTGACATAGATAGAGTACATCCTGTCTCTTAAACACAAGAAGCAGAATTACTAAAACAATCTTCATCAAACTCTCCCTTGCCTGTCAATTCCCTGCTCAAAAATACATGTTGGGCTCTGATTGCAACAATATTGAATCTTGACTGCTTCACTGATGTTTGAGGAATTCCAACCATGGTGAAATGAGAACACCAACTAACCAACCATACCTTGCACTACTACTCATGGACTCTACCATCTCATCAAGCCCACTGTGCCTTTCTGGGTAGTTATTTCAGCATTAATAAAACATGTTTGGAGCTACTATATGCAAGGCACATGGAATGATATTTTCCCCCCCGGGAGACTTTACATCTAAAGCATTCTGTAGTTGCTATGAGCAGCGAAACTTCTCGTTGCATATGGTCATTTTGTTTGCTCTAGTCTCTGCCACATGATGCAGTTCCATTTCTAGAACTGTTAAGATTATTGATGTAAACCCATTCAAACAGTGTGATTCAAGTGAGCAAGGTAGCTCTCTGGAGCTTCTGAGTTATGCTGGAGTTTAAGGGATGGAAGTTTAGGAAGATATAGAAAAGAGAGCCCAACAAACAAGTCATCCTTCTCTGCTAACTGAAAAACTCCATGCCCAGCTGTACCATTATAAAATCAGCCTAAAGTGTCTGTTTCTTAGAGCTTTCAGCTCTGACAGTCTCAGAACAGGTCCAAGCTAGGGCATCAGCTCCATACTGTTCAAAATACCAGAGTAGCTGTCACAGAGAACATCTAGGGATATGGTAAATGAAAGAAAATTTACAAAGATGTTTCAGTCAAAGGAGGACCATGCAAAACTTTTGCTCTGGAGAATAAAATGAGGGGAATGGTATTAGGTATGAAAAAATTGGTTTTCACTGAACCTTATTTAAAATCAAATCCTTAAGGAGTTCTGATGGATTTGCAACGTTAAATATAAAATGACCAAATTGTCTTTCTGAAAGACACTGGGGACTCATCAAACTCATCTCCCTTCTCTTCTCTTCATAACCAGGGGCAGAAAAAGAGGTGCCCAAAATTTGAGTCTAAAACTTAGAAACATATGTATGTTTGGTCAAAATGTGGTTGGAAAAATTTTTGAATTTAAGTCACGTGGTTGGTCATGTCCTCTCCTGATCACCACAGCTCTCATCACACCCAATTTTCTTGCACCCAACCAGTTAACACCTTTATGTTATTTGCCTGGCCCCTGAAGTTATTCAAATTTGCAACCCATGCCAAACTACCTCAGAGAGGTGAAATTATATATTGTAGAGGGAGAGGTGGCCACACAGGGCCACATGCAACTGTTCTGAACTTGAAACCAGAGGGAAGAAAATATGTTAAAAATTTCAAGTGGGGTCGCAAATACTAAGTAATATGTCTTCTGGAGGATGTATAGTCAATATTGTAATGCATATTTGAAAGTTGTCAAGAGAGTAAATATAAAATTTATCATCACAAGAAAAAAATTGTATTGTAACTTTGTGTGGTGAGACATGGTAATTATATTTACTTTGGTGATCATTTAAGTGTATACAAATATCAAATCATTATACTGTATGCCTGAAACTAATGTAATTTGTCAATTATATCTCAATAAAAAATGTTCAAACTAGACTATGACTAGAAAAATATCAGACTAGTTTATTTATAGTAATGAACAAAGTAAAAAGTATTTTTCCAAATAACCAAAACATTATTGACTGTTTTCTTCACTAAGTACTTATTTCTGAAATCCCTTTTGAAACTCCATTCATTACTCCTTCAACTTGAGGGATGGCTAGGAAAGGAAGTTAATGAAGATAAAACTCAAGTCAATAAACATGGGTATTTTTAGGAGATGGCATGCATATAAAGTTTAATTTGTTAAGAAGGATGAAATGAACATGCTTTATGTGAAAAATAACAATCTAACATTTTTTCAATATTCATATACATGGATGTGTTCCTATCAGTGTAATATATTAAGGTATGAGAAAGGGTTGTTCTGCTAGTTGCAATTGCTTTCTATTTGAAATCATACCTCAATGGTTCCCCTGTGAAATGGGGAAGATAAAACCTGTCTTTCTTTGTTTTCTTATTTTGTAGACTCTTAGATAAAACTGCCTAATGGATTAATATTGGCTTTTCCCTAGGCTCTCCAACAATTGGCTATTTTCCTGACCTTACAGAAACTGTTTCCTCCTTACAGAAACTTCCTTCCAAATGTGGGGAAAATACTTCCCGGTGTGGCACCATTCAGGTTTGTGTCTGATTCAACCTGTAGGCAGTTGAAGCTGCTTAACAACTGTTTATTAATTAAACACCCACAGGAGTTCTTGGATTGTACCAAGCCTGTGGTCAAGGTAAATTTTGATCAAATCTTCACTGAATGCCATAGGGCAGGTGACATAAAGGAAAAAAGAGTTGACAGAAATCTTCATATCCTACTGAACACCAGAACTCAACTCTGTCAGATTCTCTGTGGTATCCAAGTACACCCTGAGGGTGTACTTGGGGATAGTCCCTAGATATTAGAGCAGGTCTGTTACATTGAGAGGCCAGGCACAAGGTGAGGCTAAGCAAGAATGCAAAGCCATATCTGAGGAGGAGTGCTGAAGGGAAAAAAAATGAAGACCATCATCTGAGATAAGTGTGGTGCCTGAAAACAGCTGAAGCAAAAGAAGAGGAGCTGGCTGAAGGCAGAGCAGGTGAGAAAGCAAGTTGCCACAGAGTCTTTGGCATTTGATTTGGGGTTAGAATTGTGGTTCCACACTCACCAACTTAAGCCCTCCAAGGAGGCAGGCATCTCTCTCTCTCTTTCACTCTCACTCTCACTCTCTCTCTCTCTCTCTCACACACACAGACACACACACAACATTGCTCAAAACCCAATTATGTGCGTGCATGCACATAGGGGCTCTGGTGGTAGTTGGGGACACAGAAGAAAGGAGACAGTATGAGAGGGAGGGAAAGAAAGTAAAGGAAAAAGTCCAGAAGCAGACTCTTCTGATGCTGGTCCACCCCTTTGCTTTCTTTACACTAAAACACAATATGTAAGGAACTTCTAACTGGAGGTTATTAAGAGTTTTGAAATAGTTCTGTTTAAAACAAGAAAGAGTTTATTTCAATGACATACTGGTTTTTATTTTCCTTTATGAGTTATAGGCGTCTTTCTCTTTCTCTTTTCTTATATAGACATTTTTTATATCTCCAGGCTATTTCATTTAATCAGCAAGATGTGTTTTCCTTCTGGATTTGGAATTCAATTGCATTGTGACCAAGATAACTAACTTATTTACTTTTGCCCTGCTTCATTTAGGCTGATTCAATGCTTTCTGACAGTAACTGTCTCCCAGAACAATAATATTTCTGATGGTAAATATGTTTTTATAAAAATAATTGAAAAATGTTTATTGCCTTTCTATTATATGGAAGGCAATGTGTTATTTGCAGGGTGTGAAGTGAGGGTTGATGAGAAAACAATATAGAACCGAGTCCCTCCTCTCAAGGACCTTAGTCTAGTTGGGAAGAGAAAATTTAGACAGAAAACTATGGCTAATAATAATAGAAGGGAATTACGTAAAAAGGTCAATGTGAAATTTAGACACTACCCTATGAACTCAGATGAGGTAGCATTCAATCATCAAAGGTTAGGAAGGTTAGCAAAGGCTTTAAAATGCTTGGTATGTACTAGACATGCAATATATATTTGTTGGAAGAGGTGAAATTTGAGCTAGATCTCAAATGGTGGGCAGCATTTAGAGTGGTAGTTTAGAACAGAAACTATACTGTTGATAAAATACATTGGTATAGGGAAATGCAGAGGAAGTATAGGTTGTGCTGGACAGAGACACTGCAAGTAGTGGTTTTTCTAGTGTAAAGGGTTTGTGGATGAAGCTTACAATGCAAATGTGGTTGCTGCCAGATAATTAAAGGCCTAGGATGCAAGGAAAAGTAGTTTGAGCTTTATCATTTGAATGGTTAGAAAGAACTGAAGGTTTTCAGCAAAGGATAATGTCAAGGGAGGATGAATATGGTGACATTGTGCAGGATGGACTGAAAGGAGAGGTTAGAGGCAGTTGGACCAGTTAGGAGGCCACTGAAGTAGTGTGGGCAGGAAATGATTAGGGCTGTAAGTAGGGTAATAGTAGTAGAAAATGTAGTAAGATATGTAATAACATGGAGAAGACAAATGAACAGGATTTAGCAACTTGATTTCATATATGGGGCAAAAGAAAGGTAGAAGATAAGATGACTCAGGTTTTTGTTCATGAAACTGAAGAATGGTGGTGGCATTACCACAAATATTTACTCTGCTTGAGTTGTTCGACAGTGTTATAGGCTAGTTTGCAAAAGAACGAGTCTCAGGGAACTAATTTTGTTGGCTATTTAACTTCATTTCTGTCATTGTATCTTGGAACTCTGGGATTTGAAGAGCTTAGATTCTAAACTGGCAGGTTTGAATTCTGCACTGCAGGCTGGGCCAACTCAAATTATTTCAGGTCAGTTCCATTGTGTATTGATTCACCTCTCTTGCTATTTCATTCA
Organism: Mormoops blainvillei; assembly: GCA_004026545.1. Classification (NCBI taxonomy): domain Eukaryota; kingdom Metazoa; phylum Chordata; class Mammalia; order Chiroptera; family Mormoopidae; genus Mormoops; species Mormoops blainvillei. The sequence goes on from PVJD01009688.1 coordinate 38,808, forward strand.
GATTGCAAGTCTGTTGGTTCTATCCAGATTTTCCATTTTTAGGTAATTCATTTAGGGCCTGAATAACTTTTATTCATTGGCATGTCTTCCTCCTTTCTCACCTATGCAGCACTGTCTGTCTGCTTGATATTAGCACATGTCTTCATGCTTATTTTTGGCCTTTGAGACCTAGAGACATCTCAGGGATTGACACTTGCTACGTTTTTATGTAACTGAAGGCACCGACCTTAGAAAACTAATGATGCTTTTATTTTTATTTTATTAATTTAAGTACAGAAGTCTTTTTGCTTGTAGAGCAGGCACAGAAGTACAGGAAGACCATATTTATTTTTTCCTTTCCTTAGAGAGGTTTGGGTTCAGTAGTATATGCTTGAATGAATTCACTGAAGCAAAAGAGATACCAGAGGAAGATTTATAAAAGATTAAAAGAATAATATCAGGCGGTATATAAAAACCTACTTAGCATTTTATATGCTTATTTATTCCAAACCCACTTATAATAATTTATTTTGTCCACAAGCCAGAATATTACCCTCCCTACCCAAACACATGCACACTCCAAAGTAACAAAGCCCTATGGTCATCCCATATATTGGAAAGTAAATGAAGGCAGAATAAAATATGTTTTTTGATTGGAAAATGGATAGAATTAAAAGTAGAGTCCAAGGATCTTGGTTCTTGAAATTATAATAGATTTTACTACAAACATTTTAAAAGCATTTTCATATACATTAGTTCATTGATTCTCACAGCTTTCTTTGAGGTAGATCAGATAGATATCATTATTTCCTAAGCAACAGAAAGGATAAAGCACTCACCCAAGGTCCCTGAGCAATTTAGCATCAATACCCGTTCTTTTTCTTCTTTTTCTTCTTTATTTTCCTTAGCAGAGGAAGAGCTATTGCTAAACTTTGCTCTGGGCCTCAATAGTCAATCAGTCATCAGGGGCAGGGGGCAACAGAAGAGAGATGGAAATTCCCCCTGCGATACAGAGACCATGGAGATGTGGATCCCCACATACCTCTGTCAGTTAACTCCAGAAATGAGAAGGAAGCACCCAACATTTTTGGTTTAAATCCCTCAGAATGGGAGTCATGCTGCACCTTATTAATAGCAATGGTTGATTTTCCTTAAGTATCTAGAAATGTTGTATGGGAATAATCCCCCTACTGAAGTTTTTAGATAATGGGTCACAGAAAGGTAAAGCATCCTTTTTCTTTTTTTTTTTTAATTTGAAGACCTGGAGAGTTCCCATTCAGCATAGGATGAATCAAGTCATGATCTGAGTGATTTTTATAGAGATCAATCTCATTCACATACACACAGTTTTAATGAATTATTTGTACAGTAATGAATATCAGATTTATTCTCCTTCTACCTATCTCTCCTGAGCTTAAGATCTATGTGTCAAACTGTCTACTGAGTATCACCACTGTTATGTAATTCTTCTACGCATACTTCAGACTCAACAGATCTAATACCAAATTCATTAACACTCCTATCTTACTTTATCTCACATATCTATATCTGTTTTTGGCAACACAACCTAACCAGTTTCTTAGGCCAGGAACCTGGGAATCATTCTTGAATCCTCCTTTTCTAATACTATTTCACATTCCATCACTAAGTTTATCAACACAGCTTCTAAAACCTCTATCTTCAATCCCTTCTCTCATTCTACTGGACTAATGAGTTCTCCAGTTTTATGGTCTCCTTGACTTCATGCTCTCCTCCATATTTCACTCAATGATTATGAGGTTTTCATAACACAAATCTGATCATGTCTTTCCTCTACTTAAATGCTTGCTAATGATTTTACTCTAGTTATACGGTCAAGTTCAAATTGATCAGTAGGCTTCACCTAGCTCTCCAATAGTATCTTCTGTTACTCCCAATAACATATATTGGACTCCAGCCACAGAAGACTATATGTTCCCAGCACACATCTGACTTTCCTCATGCCTTTCTCTTGTTCTGGGATGCGTCCACTTGATGCCTAGTCTCTGCTTATGAATATCTACTTCACCTTCAAGTTGCAGCTCAAACCTTAATTTCCTTCTTTGTTTTTACAAATAAAAAATGCTTGGGGATAGGAAGATGGGTCTTAATACCCTTTTCCCTATCCTAAACACTTTGCATAGTACTTGGCGCTTAGATGCTTTTCAGAGAATAGTCATTAAATCTGCGTTTCATTATTAAATTCATGTAATCATGCAGGCCCTGGGAATTCAGAAATGAGCCAGCAAAGCCTGGTCCTGTGCATCATGGAGCCAACCATCAATACTTAGACTAGTGGGGGATATACACAAAAATGCAGAATTCCAATACAACATGGTAGGTGTGCAGTTTGAATTTATGTTGTTAGCATAATGTAGAGGTTAAGCACATGGCCTCTTTTCTGGAATGGGGCTAGCTTGGATTTTAGTCCTGGTTCCACCACTTACTAGTTGTGTTGCTTTAGACAATTTATTTAATGTCTCTGTGTCTTGCTTTCCCCATCTGTAAAATGGGAATTATTATGGTCTTTACCTCATAGGGCTATTATGATGATTATGTGAGTTAATATCTGTAAAGCACTTAGTGTATGGTATATACTAAATGCTAATAAGCTAAATTAAATTAAATCTAGTGGAGAGTACAAAGAAACTTAAATTACTTCATTTGAGGGATAATGCAGCTGCCTTTGTTCCCTCCTTACCAACTCTGCTTGTATCTCCTCATTATGACCTCCCCAAATCCTGTCACTTTAAGTTCAGGGCATACTTGGGAAAAGAGAAGAGTAAAGTATGGTGGAAATATTCCTGCAGGGTGGATTGCACAGCCCAGCATCCTGCCAGTCTGTCTACTTATCCACCTCATACCCAGAGCTTTAATCTTGCTCAGGGCTAGTCACCTCCATGTAGCTAGAGCTGAGTTATGGGGCACTGTTAAGTGGGTCTTAGGCACTCCTCTGCCCTGTTACCAGTCTCATCCCTCTTCCATCTCTCGCTGGGGATGGCTCTTAGCCCTTGTCTGCCTGATTTTCTCACAGAAAATGCTGTGGAGGCCCCTGGAACTTGCGGGCAGACATTTCACAAGGTCCTTGACAACCTATGGCCAAATGGGGTCCTTAGCCCCAACCATTCCCTCCCTTGTCACCTCTCTTCCTCTGGATGTCTCCCTTGTGAGGCCTCTGTGCCCAGGAGTGTCAGAGGGGAGGGGGAAAGAGAAGAAAAAAATAGCTAATAGCTTCAGTAATTGTTTATATATTTGCTTTATTTATTTCCTGAGATAACTGTTTTCACTATATTGCTGGGATGTGTGTCTGCCTTCTCAGATTTGTCAGGCCAATTAAGTCACTGCTTTAATGACTCCAGAACTACATCCCTGAGAGGTCATCCTAATTGTTTCTGCCTCCCCAGCTTGATGCCAGGTGTTTCATGTCTGTCTGGAGGCTACACCTGGCCAGTGGAAAGGCATGTGGTCTCAAGAGCCTTGCCTTCTGCCCTAGCCACTGCCACTGCTCTCTTTTCAGAGGTCTTGTAGTCTATTTCAGGGTCCAGGGAGAGCTGATAAACTCTCCCCCTTTTCCAGAGATGGGGAGGGAGATGGACTCAGAGATGAAATATGTCAGATGCATGAAACACTCCACTTCACAGTAGACGGATGGGGAGGAACACCGGGTGCATCTCATCTGGCCATTAGCTGTCAAGATCGCTGTAGCCTTGAGCCTCCTTCAAGAAGTTCACCAGATCCCTTTAGTTGCCAGAGTCCTAATAATCCTTATATCTAGACAGGAATTTATGAGCCTATTCATAAATATTTTTTCTTCTTACTCTTAAAACAGTCTGGTGAGGTAGGTGGTATTATCTCATTTTATATGTAAAAAAAAAATGACGATTAGAGAGATTAAGACAGTTGTTCATAATATGGTAACCCTGACCTTTTCATTCCAAGCCCATGCTCTTTTCAACATTCCAGGGATGTCTCTATGCTTTCCCCTGCCCCTTGATCCCAGAAAGGGTACAGATGAGCTGCTTTAACAGCTTACCCTTTATGTGCCCTTCTCCCCATTTATAATGTCCCCCTTGCAGTCTCCAATGTTCCCTACAGAAGGCCTGAGCAATGTCCAATATCTTAAATGTCCCTTTCTTCCTTCCAAGTAAGAAAAAGAGTTGAGGAATCTGATCCTTACTATTGAGCTGATGATTGATCCTCGGTAGCAAGGCTCATAAGCAGGTCCTAAGTAGTTCATCTTTGGACAAGGACTGAAACTTAATAGAACATATAGAACAATGCCCACCTGATGGAGACTCAGACACCAAGGTCAGCTGGTAGTGAAGAAAGTATTTTAAATGTGAAAATAGCTGGAGCTCTCTGTTTCAAATACTGCTCAGTTGTTACAGGAGCAAAGAGAAAGACGTGAGGTTCTTGCTTCTGACATGTGCCTGAAAGGGGTTCAGTCAGTGCTGCTGCCTTTCTGGCTGGTGAACAGCAGGGAGGCACACACATTAGCAGAGTCTCCACTCCTGGGACCATATGGGACTCTCTATTCTGGGTAGAGGACCAACTGTTCCTGGAGAATATAAGTGGGAAGGGCTCTGGGTTGGAAGTAGAGGGCCTTGGGTTCTCATTCCTGGTTTGCTGTTACTTCATTGAGTAAGTGCCTTTACCTCTCAGGTCCCTTTTCTTATCTGTAAAATGGAATAAAGTTCTCTCAAGTGGAAAATGAGCATCTGGAGAGACTGTATACTTTTTGCTTATGGTATCCTGTTTGATCAGCAAGTCTTATTTAAAATGAGGATGAGGAAACAAACTTTGATCAGCAAGTTTATTTAAACTGAGGATGAGGAGACAAACTCAGAAAGCTTATGTGACTTGCCCAAAGTCATGACCAGTAAGTGGCAGAGCAAGCCCAATTTTGTTCATGTTTCAGGGTCGTTGTATGTTGAGTGGAAATGATGATGATGATGATAGTGGGGATGGTGATGATAATTGTAGTTAATGAGCAGTTATCATAAGCTAAGCTCTGTGCTAAGCACTGTTATTTAACCCTCACAACAACTCTGTAAGGAGAGTGCTATTATTATCCTCATTTTACAAATGTTAAAAGCTGAGACTCTGTGGTTGAATGCCTTGCTTAAGGTCACACTCATAGCAAATAGCGAGGCTAGTGCTTAAACCTAGGGCTCTTGACCTCTAGGTTAGTGCTCTTGACACCACACTAGTCTGCTTAAAATCCTACGTGACAAAATGCGTTGGGAATATGTGATGTTGATTGCAAACAGGTCCTCTACGACACTTTACGGGGCCCACTGAATGAGCCTGGCAGCCTCTAAGAGCTTGCACACTTGTCCGGGCACCAGGCCAGAAGTTCAGAGCAAGATGGAGCAATGCCTACAGGACACCCACTTTCAGCAGCAGGAGGCTCAAACTCTGAGAAGGTAGTGTGTTCAGAATCCTCAGATCTACTCTGTCATTGTGACAGCTGATATGCATGTCACCAGTGGAGTCAATATTCAGTGGGCACCTGTTTGAGAACAATTGTTGTTCCGCTTTTTCCTCGCCACCTTGACTTCTGAAGTATTAGTTCCCTGTATCTTTGGCCTTTTCCAGCAACTAGGGAGACAGAACTCTTTTCCTCACCACTGCTACATCTTTAGTTTTTCCCAGAAAGGATTTGGCCTGTCACTTTACCTCTTGAGTCTCAAGGGAAACAAAACTAACACACCAGCTGTTGTAGCATTTTATTTGGATCTATGCTGAGACACCAAAAAGCTTGCATCCTGAATCTTGTAAATTAAAAGGGATTTTATTGTTGGGTTCAGAGTCCTGATAAGTACTCAAGCAGTCTCTAGCACTGGCCCCCATTTTTCAGCAGTATCACTCTTTCTCCATAAAAGTCACAGCTTATGCTGCTCCTGAGAGTTTTTCAGTGTACCATCTGTCTATTATCATACTGCAAAGAGATTTCAGGGAAAGAAATCCAGAAATGTCTGGAGAGGCTGTGCCATCATGCAAACTAGATACCATACCAGATAAGGCAAAGATAAGCAAGTTGCAGAGACTGTTGATGAGACAGTGGTTCCAGGGACAGACTGATAAGGGATCAAGTGATTGCCAGTGGTGACATCACATTTCCCAAGTCTTTCAGCAAACCTGCAAGTCCTGACTCAACGTAACCCTCCATTTCCTAGATTTCCTTCCCCAGGCTTTTGAGCACCTTCAGAGCAAGTCACATGGATATGCAGATTAGTGCCCCCAAGTTCAGATTTTCCAAGCTCTGCCAAGCCCACTGTGCTGTTCCATACATGCCCTTCTTTTGAATTTCCTGGTTTGAAAACCTCATATGCAGGGAATCAATCTGTTCCTCTGTACCCAACTCATCACAGAAAAAGCTTGTCTCCTGCTACATAGAGAAAAGAGTCTTTGAATTACGAACTTCCTCTGCTCCATGGCAAATATATTATTTGTATGCAACTTTATTTTTTGAGGTGTTCATGCTCCTTTCTAAGGCTATTCTCTCCACTTTGGCTCTTGATCCTCCACCTGCTACCTCCTCAGTATGTTCTTACTTTTCTTTTTTCCCAGACGCTCAGTCTTCTCCATTCAGTTCTTCCCTTCTCAGCCCTTGAATGTGTTTGAGTCTCTCCATCCAAAATTAATCCCACTTCAAGCTACCTCCTCCCCTGTCCTCAACTGCACTGTGAAAATTCACAGAAGGTTACAACTTGGCTTTGTCTCCTTGACTCACTTCTACCACATATGAACATTAACAGCAGCTAACATTTATTAAGTTCTTACAATGAATCAAGCACTGTGTGAGGCACTTTATATGAATTATTTTATTTGCTCTTTGCAACAACCCTATGAGGTAAGTACTGTCATAATCTCCATTTTATGGGTGATGATGGTTAGAGCTTTTGAGTGACTTGTCCAAGGTCACATAGTAGAGTTTGGATTTAAACAGAGGTAATCTGACATTAGAGCCCGTGCTCTAATTTAGGAGCCCACGCTTGTTCTGTAAAGGCCTAGAAAATAGTAAAGGTTTCAGATTTTGAGTGCCACAGTTCTCTGGTGCTACTGCTCAGCTCTGCCACTGTGGTATGAAAACAACCATAGGCACTATATGAACGAATGAGAATTACATTGTTCCAATAAAACTTTATTCATGGACACTGAAATTGAGCTTCCTGTAATTTTCACATGTCATGAAATATTTTTCTTCTTTTGACTTTTTCTCAGGCATTTAAAAATGTGAAGGCTATTTTTAGCCTGAAGTGCACACAAAAACAGGCAATGGGCCAGCTTTGGCCCATGTCTATGGCTTGCTGATGCCTGCTCTAACTATTACATTATTCAGGGCTCCTTCAATTCTCAAATCCAATGGTTACAACTTTTAATGCTGATGATATACCCCTTCTTTACTCCTCCCATGATTTTGAAGATAACATTCACTTCTACTTTTCCATCTACTTTTATGTTCCCTTAGTCTCTTATGAAAGCTTTCCCCCCCTCCCACTTACCTCTCAAATATTGGCATTTCCAAGGATTAGTAGTTGACTTCTTTCTTTCTTCACTGTGCTACAGTAATCGATTCTACTTCAACGACTAACACCTGTTTTTAATATAATAACTTTGAGCATAGGCTTTGGAATTTTACTTGCCTGGGTCTAAATCTGGGTCCAATAAATACTGCTTGTGTGACCTCACAGAGTTGTTGTGAAGATTAAATAAATTATTTGAAAAACTCTTGGAACCATGTTTTTAATATAATAAAATATTAGTGTCATCATTGTTATTGTGCTACTATTGTGGGATATTGACTTCCTAATCTATACCTCCAGTTCAGACTTCCATTTAGAGCCCCAGACCCAAGTATTGAATTGTCTATTTAACATATGTACTTGGATATCCAACTGGTATCTTGACTTCAACATGTCCCAAACATAATCCATCTCTTTCCCATCCCCACATCCCCTCACTCTAACCTGCTATTTTTCCTCCATCATTCTTAATTCTTGTTAACAGTAACACTATCTGGTCAGTCACTTTCCTAAGAAAGCTGGAAGTCCAGTTTCATAACAGTAAAAAATGACATGAAATATCTAGCTTTAAAGCCAAGGTGAGATTAAACTTTTACAATTACCCTCAGTTGGAACTTGAGATTAGCTATATGGTTGATTTGAAAAATTTTCCTCTCTTCCCTTTCCTAACCTTCTCCCCTTCACTCTTGTCAGATTTATCCCTTTCCTCTCCCTTAAATTTGATGTGCCTTTTTCTAATTCCTCAGCTATGATCACATAGTTCCTCTCATCTGAAATGTACCTCCTGATATATCTCCAAATGTTGTCTATCATTCAAGACCTAAAACACTCACGAAGACTTCTTGACTTCTCTAGTCAACAAAATAAGGTATATTTTGGAACTGAGAGCTTATATTTTAAAATTTAATTTCTTTATTACATATTTCATACTTTATAATGTTTTCTGTCACAATTCTATAAGTCATATTGTTTTAAGTAGATTATAAGCATCTTAAGTTCACAGAGCACACAATGTTCTTGTGAATTCTCCATAGTGCCTTATACAGGTCTTCTTTTAACTTTAATCACTCATTCTCTAACTCCTCTCCCTCCAGTAAATGTGGACCACAAGGTTGTACTTTATCTGCTTTTCTTCTTTTTCTGACTTTCTTTCTTGAATATTTTAAATCTATTTCTCAGAGATAATTTTTTATAGTTATATCTATGACTTCCGCAACTTTCATCTCATTCCCTAACCTCTCTCTTGAACTCCATTCCTATATCTCAACTATTTGATGGGTATTTTCATGAGAATGCCTTGCCTGACCTTCAAACTTAATACTATATCAAAATCTCAACTTATCATTTTCCCTTCTTACCCTGCCTGGACATTTTCTTATGGTATCATCATTCTCTGTTACCTGGATAAAAATTGTAGTTGTCTTGTACTGCATTCATCACACATATATAATCATTCACCATCATATATCTACTCTTACTTTATGTTGTCTTTTATGCCACATTCTTTTGAGGTCCACTACTACAGTAATAACAACAATCATAGTAATTATAATTATAAACATGAATCGAGTATTTGTTATTACCAGGTACTGGGCTAAGTGCTTTCAATGTAAGAAATCAATTCATCCTCATAGTATTCCCATGAGGTAGGTATTCTTACTCTCCTATTTTCATAGATGAGAAAACCAAGACTCTGGATGGCAAAGTTAGAATCACACCAAAAAGGATTTAGACTCAATTTCTCACCTTAACCAGTGTTAGTTACTCCACATGCCTACATTTCTGTAATTGCTTCCTAACTGGTATGTCTGCCATTGCTTGCTTTTCTGTTAATTCCTGCATACTGTTTCCAGAATAATCATCTGCAAACATTGGTGTCATTATTTCATTTTTCTTCTCAAACTTCATTGCTATCTCTCTTTCATCCACTAAGTTATATCTTTCCACAGTCAACCACACAATGTCTTCTACAATCTTATCACAACCTAAATTCTCAGCTTTATTTTTGGAAGTGTATGAGCTCTTTGTCATTATGTCATCTCTGACTCCTGGTGACTCTATGACTGAGTGGTGTGCACAATGTCTCATCCTCAACAACCCTACATAGCTCCTATAGACTCATGCCTATGGCTACTTTTATGGAGTGAATCCATCTAATATTTGGTCTTCCCCTTTTCCTGCTGTCTTTTATTTTCCCAGCATATTGTCTTTTCCAAAGGCCCCTACCTTATCATGATGTGCCCAATGTAGGGGAGCTTCAGTTTTGTCAGTTTTGCCTCCAGCAATGTTTCAGGCTTAATTTGCTCTAGGACCCACTTGGATTGTCTTTTTGGTAGTCCAGGACATTTGTAGAGCTCTCTTCCAACATCCTATTTCAAATAAATCAATTTTTTTCTACCAGCCTTCTTCACTGTCAGACTTTCACATCTGTACCTGCATATATTTGCATGAATAAACTACTGTCCTATATAAGCCATCCTATGATTTCATATCATGTGTACCCCCATCATCCTATTCACTTCTCAACATGGTGTGAGCTCCTAGAGGAAAATGGATGGATATGCATGTTTGTAGCCCACAGTGCTTCTCACCTAGTCCACACTCAGTGAATATTTGTCAAATGATTGATATAAGAGTTCAGTTACCACTTGGAGGTTTGGATTGTTTAATTACACCTTAACACTCTCCTCTTTCTTTCCTCCCCATTATCCCTTTCATTTTTTCCCCTTGGCATAATTACCTTATAACAAATGTGAAAATCTTCTCTTCTACAACATCCATATCTTAGGAAAATCTTCTTATGCATCACTACTTCACCAGTTTTTCCCTCATTTTATCCCCAAACATACCTTCCTCTCAACCTTTCTTCATTGTTTGGTATTTATTGATAGACTAAAAGTTACTAATATAGGAAGAATTTCTGGGGATGACCGCTGTATAATGACAACAGCACACTCTGTACCGTAAAGTTCTATGGTGGCTCTTGAGGTGAAATATTTTACATAAGCTGCAGGTTTTCAGGCCATGTTCTACACTGGCCTGAGCTTCTGAACCATTATATCTAAAAGGTGGCAATGGAAGTGACAATTCGGAAGCCCCAATCCAAATCCAGATGCTATAAATCTGCAGATGTTCTTGAATCACAGAAAGCATTCCCATTTTCATTGGATTTTTAAGCTTTTCTTTGGACCCTTGCTGCTTTCTAGGCATATTCATAGATAGGGACTACAATACCAAAGAACAGCATGGGATTCCCTTACAGTTTAGGAACATTAAGGCTTTATGTTTAGGAGAAGATTAATTTATTTATAAGGGTTATTTGTAACATTTGGACAGTGATTCTAATCATTCAAACTTTTTGACATAAACATTTCAACAAATATTTATCAAACATTTTTACAAAAACCCTGAGCAAGAAAAGATTTTACATTGGACCCAAATGTGTACATCACTGCATACACACACATATTACTGAACAAACGTTTCATGAAACAATGTTTACTCTTAATACATGATATTCACATTTTCTCTTTTAATCTATTTTATTTAAAAATACTGGTTGTGGTGAACTACTAAACCAATTTCATAGAGAATAATGAATCACTGCCCACATTTTAAAAAACACTGCTTTAAAGGATGAAAACAAAAAAGAAGGTAATAATATGTTCTGTTTTGTGCTATTAGAATGCAAGTAAATATTGCATGTAGCTCCAATGCTGGGAAGAAGCGGTGCTTAAGTAACAGCTAAACACCATTATCCATAGCAGGGATAGCGAAAATAATTAACTGTGGTGTAATTATTTTGGTATAAGCTTTATTCGATTCTTTGTTTAAAACAAACTTGTCATCTTTTATTTTCTGTGCCTGTATGTATATAACATGCTACCTAACTTTATGGTAGTCAATGTTTACAATTATGCAAGATTTTCATGTTCTTCTGCAAGTTAGATGGACTTATTTATAATTACCTTATTACTATATGGAATAATAATAACTGTAGTTCATGAATTTTTATGGGCTTTTTCCCAGCGTGTGCACTGTGGACATTTCTTCATTCTTCTCTCTCTCTCTCTATTGTGTTTGTACTTCCTGGAATACCTGGATTCTGGAATGTTCAGATAAAATTAGTGGGATATATAACAATATTGAGGCTTTAAGGTTATATAATATACAGAGCATTCAGGTAAGTGTCATGGGGCCAAAGTGACTATAAAGCATTTTAGAAAGTGGGCATTGTTATGAGTTGCTTGGATAACTGATTGATCCAAAGATGTGTCCTTTAATATAGATTTTAGTTATTCCAAAGTTGCACTGTAGAGAGGACACTACAAAAGGACAAAGTGGATTTGAGATGTAATTTTAAAGATTTTGTTATGATTTTGTTTCTTGTATTTTCATCCAGAAGTTTTAGAGGGAAAAAATGAAATTGGGGATGGGTTGTGGCAACGAAGCAGATGGGAAACAGAATGGGAGCAAGTTTTTTTTTTTCACTGAATACCCTTTTATATATGTATTTTGATTTTTGAACCATAGACATAAATTACCTAGTCCAAAATTTAAATGAAAAAGATAAAACACAAAACAAAATAACGACAAGGAAAACAAAAATAACAACCAACAGAGCTTTCTGGCAGTGAAGAGGCCAAGGGAAAATGCAAAGCTTAGAGGAAGGGAGAACCTATGTTCTAATCCTACCTCCATCATTTACTAGCTGAACAAAATCAGGCATGGCACTTAACTTGCTAGATCCTGTTTGCTAATCCGTTAAATAGAAATAGCCCTGGCTGGTGTAGTTCAGTGGTTTGGTTTGGGCATTGGCCTGCAAACCAAAGGGTCGCCAGTTTGATTCCCCAGTCGGGGCACATGCCTGGGTTACAGACCAGATCCCCAGCAGGGGTCGCACAAGAGGCAACCACACATTGATATTTCTCTCCCTCTCTTTCTCCCTCCCTTCCCCTCTGTCTAAAAATAAAAAAAAATAATAATGACTATCACATAGAGACTGTAGTGAAGATTATTTAATATAATGTGTTCGTAGCACTCAACACATAGAAGATTGTGGTAGTTAGGATAAAGGCCCTCTAAGTATGTCAATATATCCCTAGAACCTGTGATTCTGTTAGGTTACATGACAAAGGGGTTCTTCAGGTAGAATTAAGGTTGCTAATCAGATGACCTAAAATAAGAAGATTATTCTGGATTATCCAGTGGGCCCCATGTAATCACATGGGCTCTTAAAAAGCAAAGAGAGAGAGGCAGAATAGTCAGAGAGAGATGCAAAGGGTGAGGAGGCAGGAGAGACTCAATGTGTGAAAAGTACTCATTCAGCCTTGGTTGGCTTTGAAGTTTGAGGAATGGGGTCTTGGGCCAAGGAATGTGGGTAGCCTCAAGCTAGGAGTGTCCTTCAACTAACATCCAGGAAAGAAATCAGGACTTCAATCTTACAACTGCAAGGAAGTAAATTATGTCAACAACCTGATCAGGCAAGGGAATGGATTCTCCCTCAGAGCCTCCATGAGTGAATGCACTCCTGCTGGCACCTTGATTTTAGCTCTCTGATCCCTGTGTCAGACTTCTGACCTACAGAACTATAACAATAGTAAGTTTGTGTTATTTAAAACTGTTTAATTTGTGGGGATTTATTATGGCACAATAAAGGATTAATACAAAGATATTCAATAATTTATAGCAATTGCTATTTAAATCAGGGCAATCACAGAAATCTTACAAATTAGATATCTGTATGGTCTATTTTAAGATTATTGATGCTACGCTAATCTTATCCTCTTAAATGTCAATGGATCTTGGGTAGCCCCAGTTCCAAAAGAAGCCGGAGGTCTCAAATATGCCAAAGGACTGGGACCCAGGCCTTGTGGAATCTGTCTGTGTCTTTGTAAGCAGGCTTCCCAGATTACATATGCCAATCAGCAAGTCTTTAGAGAATCTAATGCTTAGTGATTTTATTGAAATTTTTAAAATTTATTGGAATTTATAAAATTATTGGAATTCATAGGTACTGTACTTATTATATTTCGCAGGTGAGAAAATTGAGCAGGTAGAGCACACTAAGGGCTGGGAGGAGGTAGGAACAACTGTGAGCTAGGAGGATAACAGCTGTTCATTTTTTTCACCTGTAAAACAGTGCTAGGCATGGTACTTACCCAAGTTGTTAAATTATAAAATGAGCAAGTTACTCAATTCCTTTGAGCTTCAGTTTCATCTGTAAAATAAAGATGATAACGTATCTATTTTATGGAGCTGTTGTGGGGGTTTTAGTAAGATATTTCATGTGAAATGCTTGGCATATAACTGAGTACTCTCTAAGTGTTAACTATTGTTGTTGAGCCAGCCTTTGGAAGGTGTTGATAAGGTAACTTATTTCTTATGTAACACCACTACTTTCTTGAGGAAAAAGCATTGTAGCTTAGCTGGAGATTAATCTGTAATATTTTAGGCTCTTTTGTGGGCTCAGATTAAGAAATCTTTATTGAATTTCTTGGTTATTCCTCTACTTAAAGCATTTCTTTTTCCCAAATAGCATCTCACATTCACCCTGTGAAGCAGGAGTTATTATTTACCCATTTTTACAGATTGTTATCAGGCCAGACATCCAGTAATATTTATTTCTACCTCTAGGATGTTATTTCAGCTTTGATTTTTTTCACAGTTGGCCCATTAAAGGATGTGTGTGTGTACAATGGTTTGCCTGTTGCATATATGTAAAAACATGCAGAAATAGCCTCACTACTAACTTTTGAACTTGATAATTTTGAGACATGCCATAGATAATAGGGTCACTTCTGACTTCAGTCTTATTCTATGAAGTGATTTCACCAGGGACGCCTATAATTATTCCTGAATAATATTTTTGGGACCTCCACTTTGTTCAAATACATTTTACTTTTGTATGTCCTTCTTAGTATTCTACCTATGGAAAGTCCAACGTGATACACATCAATTAGAAATAGATCCTAGATGCCTCAAGACATCACATCCAATGATGAGTTTTCTAGCAAACTAAAATTATTGGCCAAACCACATTAATTATAATAACATCTTCCATGTTTTGATTGTTCACAGTATGCCATGGTCTTATAGTGTCTCATTTAATCTTCCTAACAACTTGTGTCAGTGGGTAGCATTATTTATCCCTTTATACTGATAAGGAATCTGAGGCCCAGAGACAAAGTACCTCATACAAGTTTACACAGCTAGTTTTCTGTGAGCAGGACTAGGATTTGAACTCAGATTTGTGCGAGTCCCCAAACTCAGGTTCTTCTGGTAAACAGAACAATCCTGCAGTCTGACTCTCTTTGAATCAACTCTCTTGCCTATACTTAATGCTTTTATGCTGGATAACAAGAGAAGTGAACCTGGGAAAAGTTTATATTTTTATTTTTTAATGATAAGCTGAATGAATTTCCCGTATATACCTAGTAGGCATTGTTTATTTTCAAATGACTTTCCGATGGTTTGGGGGATAAGCTCTAGCCTACTGCCTCTCAAACCTGAGCATGCAAACAAATTACCGGGCATCTTTTTAAAAATCAGATTCAAATTCAGTAAGTCTGAAAAAAGGTCTAAAGTTTTTCATTTATAAATAGCTCCCAGTGGATGGTGGTGCTAAAGGTATGGGGACCACATTTAGAGTAGCAAGACCCTAACCCACTTCACCCTAGCTTCTCTTTCTTAACCTCATGATATTGTCACTGTAATGTAGAAGTTCTTAATATCATCCTTCTGGGCTGTAATAGACACATTTGCATCAGCCTAATTTCTCAGATTCTAAAAGGAAGTAGGATGGGATTAATGGAAACTAAGCATTGAGGCTAGGGAACAGAGTCAGGAAACACCCTCTGTCCCCACAAATTTTTTTTTGTCATAGTCTACTATAAAAACTACCTTGTTTTTTCTATTTCCTTTGTTTTTATTTTTCAGAAAGTACGTTAATATGTGTGTATGTGAATGTACGTGTGCATACACATGCACATTTATTAGTGCCAATTCGGGGATGAGTATATAGAACCAGAGTTATAATCACTGGATTTTACCAGCTTCTATTTCTCAAAACTAATAGGGAGCTGTAGAGACTGGGTTTTCTGGGTGCCTTGTGAACCATATCAGCAAGAAAAGTGTGAGCAGCTAAATCTTTGTCATGCTTAATTCTGCCCTCCCCCTGGATATGCTAGCTATAGGCATATGCATGTTTTCTTAGCTAGCAAGATAGGAGTGAGTGTGTGTATGTGTGTGTTAGGGGCAGGTGGTGAGTGAGAAGACAAGTCACAAATATGTGCCAATAAACATGTAAATATAAATATAGGATGGAAGTATAGAGAGTTGTGACCTTTGTAATCTCGGCTTTAGTTTCCTCTTCATTTCTTGGAAAGATCTCCAGAGGTTTTGGAAATATGCTAGGTAGTAGCAGGCAGTCCTGGATTCTGGTTTTGGTTTTGTCACGAGCTAATTGTGTGATTTCATTATTTCTACTCTGCAGACCTCAATTTCTTTATAGATGAAATAAGAGGATTAGCTTCTGCCACAATCCCTGAATATTTCCCATCATCAGCTCTTTCTTTGCCTTTGCTAAGGTAGAAGATGGGGCAATTGTATCTAAGTGCCAACTCTGCAATGGGTGATAGAGAACCAAACCTAGGGAGCTTGCAAAGTGCCCTTGACCCAGTGAACTACAATTTTTGCTTTACCCCAGCAGGTATTATTATTATTTATTTAGTTTTAATTTTTAATTTTTATTTTTAGAGAGGGGAAGGGAGGGAGAAAAAGAGGGAAACATCAATGTATGGTTTCCTCTTGAGCACTCCTTACTGGGGACCTGGTCAGCAACCCAGCATTTGCCCTAACTGGGAATCAAAAGGGTGACCCTTTGTTTCACAAGCCAGCACTCAATCCACTGAGCCACACCAGCCAGGGCTATTATTAATAATAATTATTATTATTTTGAAATCATCAGTTCTTACTCAGTTGAATATGATGTACATATTTGATTATGAGACCATAGCTGAGTCATTCAGAATTCATTCTTAGCTATTGGGATGGATTGCTTAGTCTCACTGGACAAATGGCTTGAGAGACCCATCAACAGAAGGAAAGCCACATGGGTTTTAGAAAGGAAGACACTATGGAAACCTCAGCTACTAAGCTCTGGACTTGAGACTAGTCTCAGTTTAGCTCTTATCTGGGGTTGATTAGCTGCAGCTTATGCCTAGAATGAGGTAACATTTTTGTCTGCAGTCTGCAAACTTGGTCATAGCCCTCCCTAAAAACCTGGAAAATGACAAGGCCAGATTAGGTTAGTGGTACCTTGGGAAGAAAGGTCTTGCCCCTCTTCTTCCCCAGCTAATAAGAAACTTCTGAATGGCTTAGAGTACTTAGCTGAAAATGAGAACCTTTGACAGAAGTAAAGCAGCCTGAAATGTTCTGGTCCCTTTCCTTTAGTGATGGAGCCATGGCCAAAGAAAAATTTGAATATATGGAAGTAGGTTAATAGGAAGTAGCATGACACACTGGAGATATCCATTTGAAAATTCAGCACTTCCATGGCTTATAGATAGGAATCTAATATGCTAAAGAATGAAATGAGATGGCCAAACCAAAAATGTACTCAAACATGTCCAATTCTCTGCTTCTAAGGAATTCTATGACTGTTTACTCAGTGTTTGTAAGACAAATAGTAGGGAATTTGCTTCAATCTGAATCAGTTTTCTAGACTAATTCCATCTGCATCCAAAGCAAAGGAAAGCAAATGTCAAGATGGTTTTCTTTCCATGTGTTCAAAAATCTTTGAGTTGTCTCCTATTTCTCATTTTCCTCCTGACTATCTCCAATATTCTGACATAGCCTTCTCTAAGTGCTGTGACTCTGTGTCATTCTGGTTTTGGTTGTTAATTCTAGAGAGAATGAACTCATAGGGCTGTAGCTCCTATAGCTGGTAGAGGTGGTAGATACGGTCTAGGTTTCTATGTTGGAGCATACACTGAAGCCAGGTGAACCCGTATCAACACAACTGGTGAAATCATTGGTTCTGGATCCCTACACCTGCCCATCTCTTTATCCCCTGAAGAACCATGATCAGGACCCACTGCATCAGCAAGAACAGAGCAAAGACCTACACCTTAGGCTTCATCCTTGTTGACACTTTCAGTTCTTCCCAAATATGAAGCTGCCAGTTCCTTCATATTTGTCTGCAGCCTGGTCTTTGCAATTTATGGGAAAGTGTAATTTCAACCTATATAAGAAGATATTTGGTTTTGGTTTCTTAAAAGAGTAACAGAAAAGTAATCTTTTGTGATCCTGCTTGAGTAATAATCCTTGTTCTATTCTGTCCCTCAGCAGTAAGCATTGGAACATAAACAGTTCTACTTAATGCAGAATCTGTTTCTCTCATTTGCTGGATTTGGAGGAGGTAATTCATTATATTCTGGTAGCACAGTAATAAATGGAAAGTTTAATAGAAAAGCAATGCTCTCCTCTTTGCTAAAGAAGCACCAAGGAAGCCCAGACTTGTAGTATGGGATTGAGCCAGGTCAACCGTGTATATATATATATATATATATATATATATATATATATATATATATGAAAACATAATACACACACCATGTATACAGCAAAGGTTCATGAAAGCAGCATTTTCTAGGGGAATAAAACATAGATTTCTAGTGGCATTCAGTTTTTCTTTCAACCTTGCAAACAGTGACACAGGTTCCTCTTGACCCTCTGGGTTTCCTTTATCTCAGGCTAAATATTTGCTTTGAAACCAACTTGGTGCTACATGCATGTATTTTTATGCCTTTTGATTTAGAATAAGCAGGTGTTAAATACTGAATGAAAGGTACTGCTTGACATCATCTATATCTCAGCTTTGGGAAAGTCTATGGGAAAGGAGACTTGATATAGATCATCTGTAGAACACACAAAAAAATGCCTGAGACTGGCAATAGACAATTATAAATCCTGATATATGAACTTGCCATATTTGCTAAATGCTACGGAGATAAATATATGGCAATACACATGTGAATCTGAGTGCCATGTCAATGGAGTGGTTATTTATCATTTGAAGCCAGAGTTGACATGAAAAATCTCTAAAAGGAGCATGATTGATTAGTCTGTGTCTCTCCTACTCATATAATAAACTCAGGTAAAGTTCAGAGATCCTGTCTCCCAGGATGGTTTTTTGGTTCCAAGCAATTTATGAGGGAGTGATATCCTTGTTAGCCACTGAGCTATCATCACATACCTGCCTATGGCCAGAAGAGCCCAGGTTGAAAATGCGAAGCAAGTCCTTGACCCAGTCTCATTCTTAGAAACCAGGGAGAAAAATCTAAATCCTTGAATGTTCCCGTGTGTGTGTGTGTGTGGGGGGGGTATGAACATGACTGTCCAAGTCAGTGTGTGTGTGTTTGAGGGGAGGAGGGTGTCCACTTTGGAGCAGAGATCTAACTGGTGGCCCCCAATCTGGATTTCCTGGTTCCTTTAAGGGAGCCAGGAAGATGGATATGGCCATTTCTTAACTTTGAAGGCTACAAAGCAGAAGGAAGTTCCTCCTTGCCCCTAGGCCGTCATGAACTCATCCTCTGCATCTTAAAGTGGCGTTTGGCAAAAGGGCCAGTGTCCTCATTTCCATGCTCATTTCCAAGGCTGATTTTGAGAAGGCCTGCGAGCAGGTTCCCAGGGAACTTAATACCTTTCCAGGAATGGAGCAGATCACTGTCCGAAGGTAAGGCAAAGCTCTGATTTAAGAGAACATCCCAAGTAAAAAGGATGTTTTTGTTCATTGCCAAAAGCCACCTTGTCTTAATGGCTCTAGAACTTCCCCCCACTATACCTCTCTCCCTGTGTCCAAAACAATCTGTTGCTGGTTTTGCTCTGCTACCCACCACCCCAGACCAGAGCCAAACAGCGCTTCCCAGCCCTCATCATCCCCATCCCCGCACCTTCACTCAATCCGCATCTTTCTACCCCCTCGGAAGCACTCCCGCAGCAAAGCAGAGGGCACGGGGCCACCTGTCCACTTACCCCTGGCCAGGTGATTTATTCAGATCTGCGTCGTCTGGTGTCACTGAGCCAGTCCTTCTAGTGCGGCCACCTTACAGGACTCGTCTCCCGCGGCGCGCAAACCGCCGGCTGGGACAGCCCTGGGCCTCCAGGCTGCAGAGCTGGTGGGCGGATGAGCACAGAGAAAGAGGCGGAGTGCAGTGACGGGCGCAAGTGCTGGTTTCTTCCTTGGCTTCTCTATTTGCTCCTCAATTATCTCCAAACTTCCCTTTGGTTGGCCAGCCCTCTTCACCTTTCGGCTCCGTTAGCGCCCTGAAACTCTTTGCTCTGCCCGTCTGTAGCTTCTCCCGGGTCACAGAGCCAAACCCGGCCCCTTCAAATGCCCGCACTCCACTTACGCAGCCAACTACACAATACCAGCAAGGGAAGAAACGGACACGAGGAAATTGGAAGGGGGGACGGACACTGGAGAGAGCGAGAGAGAGAACCGCACTCACACTCAAATACACAAACACTCCCTCAAACTCCAGCTACTAGGTAGCAGCTGCAGCTGGCTCCAGCCACCCCTCCAAATCTTTCCAGACTAGGTTTCTGTCCCCTTTTGATGCCGCTTCTGGAAAATGCTATACAGAGAAGGGGAGAGAAAAGCAAAGAGGGGTGGGGAGGGCAAAATCGAGGAGGCGCGCTCCCTTTCTCCTCCCCACCCCTACCTCCAATAAAGGTCCAGCCCCGAGCTCTTCCTTTTCCCTTCTATTTGCTCTTGGCTTCCCTCTGCTCCTGTGCTCTCTTTCTCCCTCTCTCTGGGTGACTGAGAGCTGCGGAGAACCCGTAGCAGTTGTGTGTTCGTGGGGGAAGGGGGGACCGCGAGGTTGGTGGAAGCACCTCTCACCTCCCTCCAGCCAGGGACAATGCCTCACACACTCCCACCTCTCAATCACAGGCGGGCGGGGCGGGGTGCGGCGGGGCGTGGAAGGTAGAGAGCTGGGAGGGAAAGAGGGAGGATGGGGCAGCCTGCAGGAGCAGCAGCTCCTTCCTTCTGTGCAGCTCGGTGGCCAGGGGTGGAAGGAAGCCGCAGCCGCAACCCTAAGTCAGCCCCGATGCCCTACCCCACCGTTTCATCTCCCCCCACTCTGTATGGAATTTTCTATTTCATTCGTTTGCTCTCCCCAGGCCTCCTCCTTCCTTGGGTGGTGGCAGAGACTGGGGGCCTGAGCGCGGGTGCGGGGAGAAGGAACCAGAGCACCTCTAGGCGCCTGGTTTGCACAGTCTCTCTTTGCCCCTTGGTCTGAGTGCCTCCTGCTCTGGACAGTGACCCTCACAAGCTCCTCTCAGCCCAGACTCCGGGCCGGTGGTGGCTGTGCTGCCCCGGCAGCCACGGATCCCCCCGGGGAAAGAGGAGTTGAGCCAGTGGCATCGCGGGCGAGTGACAGGCGAACAGCGGGACAACAGGACCCTGAGTCGCCAGGGACAGACCTGGGGTCCACTTGGGCCGTCTTCGATCCCTGATGAATCTAATTGTAACCGGTGCGGGCAGCCCAGGAGCGCAGCACAGTTCTTCCATCCTTGCTCCTCTCACCCATGGGGTCAGTCTCCCAGGATTCAGTCGAGGCTGAAGGGGGGTGGGGACAGATAGTGGTATTATAGGATGAGAGAGTAACTTGCTTAGTAGTGGCAAACGGGCGCGCACGCGAGCGTGTATGGTGTGGGCAATGGAAGTGCCACCGGACCCTTGGGTGACTCTTTGATCTTTGCTCCTTAGTGTCACGTGATAAACCCTCAAATCCCTACCTCTCACCCCATACTCTGCCACCCAACCAATCTTCTTGAGCCCTCTTGGAACTGACTGAATAGCCCCACTCCCACCAGAAGCCTGAGATTTCTACCTGCAACCTGCTGGCGCTTAGGTCCGCTAGCTGGCAGCATCTCCT
>PVJD01009689.1:0-60247 GCA_004026545.1 Mormoops blainvillei
ACCTCGCCTCGGTTTCCCGAGTAACAAGGGGAAGCATGGCCTTACATGCAATCAGCCACTGCAACTGGGGGAGGGGGGTGAATACTCAATTAGTTCCAGGCCAGGGATTCCTGATCAATATTGCTTTTTCAAGGCAAAACAGTGTAACAAACCCCCTTATTAAGCAATTCTAAGCCCTGGTGCTGATACGCATGACTGACAGCTAATCTGCAGTTTAATTAACACCTGCCCCTTGGTTAGCTAGAGTGGTGGCTGCCGGGGGCAGTTTTTAGCCTCCTGCCTCCTCCCACACCTGTCCGCCCATCGAGGTTAGCAGGGGCTTGGCTATTGTGTGTGGTTGTGATAAGGCTGGAAGCCCAGCTCACTCTGGCCCTTTAGTACCCAGGCCCAGGGGCTTAGAAATAGAACAAGAGACCCTCAGAGATGGAAAGCCAACACAGCCCGGATCCAGGGAAGAAAACTGAACCCCTCACACCTTCAGGCACTCACATTCCACATCTCCACCCAGTGACTACCCATCATCTACTTACACACCCTCCGTGACGGGGAGCTCACTACCTGACGAGAGACCCTGTTCTCTGTCTGGCCAGCTATGACTGTAAGTCAGCTCTTTCTGAGACGAATCCTTCCTCCGTTGGTCCTGGCTTTGTGCCTCAGGCCCACTGGGCTGCCTCTCCTTTCAAATATGCCTGCCGCCCATTACCCCCGTGCTCCCAATGGGCCCCCCGGGCCTAGGAAACGACCCCATAGCAGCCAACATTCAAGGGCCTTCATCGCAACAATGGCAATGCCAGCAATCACAATTTGGTGAGGGCTTACTGTGTGCTGGCGCCTTGCTGAGGACTTCACACGTGTTTTTAGTCCTTATAACGTCACTGTGCTGACGGCACTGTCCCCGTTTCACAGCCAGGGAGACCGCTGCGCTGCGGGCCTCAGTAACTTTTCCGAGGCCAGGCCAGAGATCTAACGAGGTTGGTCTGTTTCTCTTTGAAGATCCAGGTCTCGCCTCCTGGGCAAGCCATTCCCGATTCTGTCTAGGTTGGGTGCCCGCCCTCACCCCGGGCTCGTGGCCGCTCCTCCTGTGTGCTCGCCGCCGCCCTCGTTTCTGTGTTTTCACATGTTTGTTAACCTTTTGCATGTCAGCCCCTTCCCTAGTAGGGGCTGGTGGCAACTCATCCGTTTTGGAATACTTCACATTTGACGCAAAGCCCAGCTCTTAGATCGTGCTCGTATCGACGGAAGGAGCGAGCGACCTAAACTTCAATGGAGGCTGCTGTGTCCCCGGCCGAAATGCCCAGAGCCGAAGTATCTACCAAAGGAGAAGCTAAACATCAGGGGAGCTCTGCAAAGAAAAAACCCACATATATGGACAGAAGAAAAGACAGGGCAGAGTGGTAGAAAGAGCCCCGAACCAGGGGAGCCGGGAGTCCCGGGTTCTCATCCCAGTTCTGCCGGACTCTTAGTTGCACGGGGGGAAAAGTCCCTCCCTCTCGCTAGGTCTCGGCTTCATAAACCCTGGCTTGTGTGGATGGCTTCTCATCCCTCCCTGTACTATCAGTCTGAGGGGGAGGCTCTACCGGGCCTTCCAGTCCGCAGCTGGGGCAGAGTCGGGTCAGCAACCCCCAGTGAAGCGCCACTGCTGTTGCTCCAGATGGCCGGGCACGGCCTGCCCTCTCTCTGTGCCCCACGGCTCCTCATCTCCTGTCTGGGGCGGGGGGACCCAGGGAGCAGTAGGAGCAGCGGCCAGGGCGGCAGCACCGTCTGTCACCCTCAGACAGCACCTACCATGCGCCAGGCGTGGCTCTGAGCACCTCACCGTCCCAGCTCCCAAGGCGGGCTGCCCTCAGGCCTTTCCAGAGCGCTCTTTATGAAGCCGTCAGCCTGGACTCTACCACAGAGGCCATCACGAAAAGAACATGCAGACTTGGTCTCGGCCCGGACACATGGCCAGGGCCGGGCGGTGAAGCTCTCTCTCTCTCCCAGCTGGCACTTTTGCTTTCTCGTTCACCAAGGAAACAAGCAACCGCATCAGGTGTCGCCCTTCCCCGTCCCGCACCACATCCTCCGCCAACCTACCTGCGTCTCCCGCCACACTGGGCGGGAAGATGTAAACCTGGTCACAGTTTGTGGCTACGGCTGTCAGCCATGGCGTGGCCGTGGGCAGCGGTGGCAGGGAACGGAACTGGACACCAAGGGGTCCACTGGCGAGGTAACAAGACAATCTCTGAACTACCCACGACAAAGTCTGACCCAGGGGCGGGCTGGGCGGTGGGTTAGCATAGCCGTAATGACAGAGGCTCTCATCCACCACTCGCCCTACCGCGGACCCCGCAGTCAGTGCTTTCTGGGCACTGAGTCCCCAACAACCTTGCATGTGAGTGAACAGGCCTCAGAGAAGTTAAGTCAGTTGGCGAGAAGGTGACCGGCTCTCTTACTCCAGAACCGCCCACATAACCGCCCTGCCAGGCTCCGGCCGAGAATGCCCTCCCTGCTCTGGCCCACGTCCTTGCCCACCAGCTTTCCGACGGAGGACTCAGGTCTCCTGACCCCTAGTCCACGCTGCAGCCCCCATTGGCTCATTGCCTTTCTCTGACTTTTTTCTTCTCGGTGCTCAAGCTCCATCAACACCTGAGGCCAAGCATGCGGACATTCTCTCGGTGAGGAAGGGTCAGTCGAATGGTCATACGCGACGTGTTAGAAGCCATAGCTTGGTCCCAGAGTGGGAGACCGATCCCAGGGGATCATGTCATGTGCCGAGAAGTCTCTGCCGGGGACTCGGACAGGGAAAACAGGGTGCCCGGGTAGTTCACGGCCTCCGTGGGACGTCCAGCTGGATGGGTGTGAGTCGCCTTGGTAACAGAACCCCCAGCCTCCAAGATAGCTCCCAATGAGCCACGAAACCAGGGCCGCCTGGTTCCATGCCTTTATGGACGCAGGCATGTTGTATCAGGACTGGCCTGCGTAACCAACCGAACATAGGACTTCTAAGCCCAGGTCATGAAAAGTGTTGCTTCTGTCTTCCTCTCTTCAGTCGCTCCCTCTGGGGGAAGTCGGGGGCCACGTCGTGAGGCAATTCAAGCAGCCCTGCGGCCAGACCCACGGGGAGAGCGACAGAAGCCTCCCGCCGATGGCCAGCCCAGCCCACCAGCTGTGTGAGTAGGTCACCTTGGACACAGGACCTCCGGCTCCAGTCCGGCTTCAGATGAGGACACCTGGAGCCCACATCGCCCAGCCAAGCTGTTCCAAAACCCTGACGCACAGAAACAGTGAGGGCTCCTAAAGCACGTAACTGTGTTTTGTTTTGTTTTGTTTTGTTTTGCCATTACTTTGGAGGGTTTTGTCACACAGAAGGTACGCAACTAACTCGGTGTGACATCCCCCCGCCCGCACCACCAGTTCCACATCAGGGGCACTTGTGCTCTGAAGAACTGCTCTTCTGAGATGCCCACTTTCTTCTGCGTCACCCTTCCCATCGCGAAGGGAGCCCTTTGGAAGACCAAGGTCTGCGTATGCCACCTTCAGCGAACCTTCTCAGACCAAAGTGGGACAGTGACGCTCCAGCTTTGAAAGAGGAGTTGGGATTCATCTTGAGCTCGGAGTTAAGAAACACCGAAGCTTGAAACCCCTCCGTGCGTGCAGATCAACAGGGATAGGCAGGGTTTCTCAATCCGGGATGTGAGGACCACTTGAGGGGGGCGGGGAGGTTTGATTGGAATGAACATTAACGAACAAGTTCAGAAGAGCAGAGTTTCACTGACTTTTCCGAGAAGCCGGCTCCGTAGCCAGGACGGGGCCAGCTCGTGCCAGGTCCTCTGCAGAAGGGATGCGTGAGATCTGACTTTGGACTTGCGCTTCGGGTGCCAAGATGTCCCCAGAAGAGTACTTGGGGCAGGCCCCTGCCGTACGCAAATTGGAGGAGCAGTTTCCAGGTCCAGGCGGCAAGATGCTCCCGTTTCTGAGCGTCCCCATCTTGGATCCCACACAGTTCTTCCCCTGCCGTACAGTCATCAGATCCCGTGCTGCGTTTTTGCCAAGTAGAAGTGTATATTTTTAAGAGGAAATTAATGCATATGTTTCTGATTCATCTTATGTGGAAACTATCAAAATATTGTATCTGAAGTAAAGTAACACCCAGGAAAGGCTCTGGGGAGGTTTGCCAGGTTTTTCTGTGTTGTCTCTTAAGGAAATTGGGCTCCGGCCTCACTGCCTGCCAGCGTCTCGCCAGCTGGCGCAAGCACCACCTCCTCCAGGAAGCCTCCCCTGATGCCCCAGCCTTCTGGAGCTCCCTCTCCTTGGGGCCACAGCCTATGGAACTGTTCTTATTTTCCCAAGTCACAACCCTCCCAACCAGATGGCGAGCTGCCCCAAGTCGGGGGCCGGACATCCTCCTCACTGGACTCCACCACGGTGAGCCTGCCCGGGCTCCCAGGGTGCTGGGAGGAAGTCCACGCAAGGAGGGCTGGACTGGGAGAGGGGGCGAGGAAGAGGCCAGGACACTAAACTGTGGGAGGCCTGGCTATGGGTCCTCAGCCTCTCAAAACTGTCCATTTCCTTAGTCTCATGTGCAGAGGTGACACCAGGGCCAAACAGGCTGGAGTCCAGTGGCCAAGCCCTGTGCCTGCCCTCCTAAGCGTGTTGATTCCCCTGCAGTGAGGGAGGCACAGACCTTCACCTGGCTGCAGAGTGGGCACTGATGCTGGTCGTAAACTGGACACCAGTCACTGAGTACGCGCGGACCATGATCTCGGGTTAAGCCACGCCCCCACCGTCCGTGGACACAGACCCAGCCTGGCTGCTGGCTGACACTGGTCTCAGCCCCAGACTGAGCCCCTGACACAGCTCACAGCCTGTGCTCAGACCCTGCATGGGATCAGGATTCAGGGTGATGGCTTGGCCGGCCCCCCTGCTGTCGGGGCAGCTAGGAGTCTGCACCCCTCCCCCAGAGCTCTCATTCCCACCCACCCCTGACCGGGCTGCTATGAATTAGGAGCGTCTCTAGTCTCTGATCAACCCCCTGCTCTGAGTTATGTCCTCCCCTTTAGGGCCACACGGGAAGCAAAGCCGCCTTCGCCCGCTGGAGCAGGTGGGCTCCCTGTCCTGTAAAGGACACACTGTCACAAACTCCCGGTGCAAGCAGCCTTCTCCAGGCCCCTCTAGGGCACTGTCCCTGTCCCCTGTGGCTGTCTGGGACCCGTGGGCTCAGTGCCCAGCCCCCACAGCAACCCAGAAAGGGGCTGCAACTGGTTGGTAGGTTAACCAGGATTAGGGTTGCCCCCTCTCTGGCAACTCCCTCCAGCACCTCTGTGAGTCTCAGGCCTACCGTTTCTGCCGACCTAGGCGGTGCTGGTTATAATGGCCCCGTCTCTTTCCCCCTTCTGAGGCACCTTCCTGTTATTCCTTTACAGAAAGAAAAAAAAAGGGGGAAGAAGTCATTTCCTTAGTGACAAGGGCCCACTGCCATACCAAAAAGCGGGGGCTGCACCACCTGGCATATCCACACCGGACGATGCCAGAGTTCACGTGTGTGCCTGACCTGGTTAAGCACTACAGTCCAACCTTCTGTGCTGGGGCGGCCAGGGTCCAGACTGAAATGCCTGTGCGGGGGGGCGGTACCCTTCAAAAGTCCTCTCAGGGAACAGGGGAATGTTGCTGCAACAAAACCCAGCTGGAGTTCTTGAAGGAAGTCACAAGACAAGAGGTCAGAGAGAGAACATTCAGGAAAGCGGTTCCTCCACCGGGCTGCAGCTGCCCATGTGGCCACGGGGAACATCAGGGCGTCGGAACCCTGTTTTGAAGGACTGAGGAAACGTACTAGCAGAAACGGCTTCCAACTCACGCTATGTTCTGGGAATCACAGGCATGTTGGCTCCATTGGCTAGCCCAGAACGAGGACCGCACGTGGGCCTCTTTCTTCCTGTGGACCCGTGGGCGCGGGGGCGGGGGGCGGCTGGGCAGGATTTATGTGTTTACAATAAGATAAGGAAACAGAAAGACGTAAGAGAAGGCTCAGAACCATCCCACGCAGTCAGCCCCCCTCTTTCCTCCCCCATGTTTTCAGAGTTGGCAACACACGCCCAAGACTTTTGTGCTTTTCTCATTTCGCGTCATATCACGATGATCTTCTGCCATCGTGAAATGCTCATTAAAAATACCATTTTGTGGTTGTACACTATTTCACCGGCTGGCCAAACCACGGGTGACTTTTCTCTGTGGACGAGCTTTTGGGGTCTTCTCCTCCAGATACGCTCTTTGCCGTAGTGCTGGAATCAACCTTGGTGCACAAGTCTTCGTTTGGATTTCAGATTACTTGCTTATGCAAACCCGAAAGTGAAATGACTAATTATGAATATTTTAAGGCATCTGACTTGTATTTCTGAATTGTACTGCAAAATATTATACCAACTTCTTTTTTTGAGTGTCAATAGTTGCTTTATTTGTCATCACGTAGACTGAAGAGTGCGGCTCAGAGGAGAGAGGAGAGAGTGCCTGCCGGCTCGGAAGCCGGACATCTCTGAAGCCGCCGGGGGAGGACGGTCCGCCCCAGTGAGCTAACCCGGGGTCCGTTGGAGGCAGCCGGTCATGAACGGTGATTTTATCCCAATCACCACAAGCAGACAGATAAATTTTGTAGAGAATTATCCAGCCATCCGGGTTTTTAAACCATTCTCGAATAGGAATTTTTAAACAGTTCCAGAAGGACATAAGCTGCGATAATTAACAGACATGTACCCTTCATCCGGGGTCCATAATTATCAACATATTAAAATTATTTTCCTCTACCATCCCCCCCACCAGTCTTTTGGGCTTTTAGCTAGTGTTTCACCTTCTGGCATTTTATCCACAAGTCGATCTGTAGGTATATCTAGTGGATAAGAAAATTTTCTTTTATCCACCATCACGCCATTACCCCACATATCAATATTATCAATCAATCATAACGCCAACTAATACCTCTGACAGCGGTAGAAGAGGCCCCCATCTCACCGCAACATACCAGCCCTGAGGGTTTCCACTCTCCAACTTTTGTTATTTTGACCGGACAAATGGCACCTCCCACTTCATTTGAGTTTCTGTAGTTATCATGGGCGCGTGTTGAATCCACCGAGGGACACGAAACTGTCCTGCAGATGAAGAGCACGTGATCTATCAGTGACAGTAGCTTTCGCAGGTCGGGTTGGAGTATGTGGCTTGGACGTGCCAAGTCACGGGCCCGCATATTCTGAACCGGGGAACTGACCGAGTCGCAGGCAGCGCGGGACGATGCCAGCCCCTCCCCTGAAAACCCGGAGCGCGAAGCGGCAGCCCAGAGCACACGCTCCCTGCAGACGGGCAGAGCTCCGAGGACGTGGAGGGAGGACTCTGTTAGGTAGGCCCTGGCCGTCCTCCCCAATGAGCCGACCAAGCAGGTCGGCGATCGCCTCACTTCCAGGGGAAGGGCAAGCGGTGTTTAAGGACAATCTCTCTTCAGGGAAACCAGAGGAGATAGGAAGGTGCGTCTGTCTCTTACCCCACACTGCGAAAGCTGGACTTCCTGCCCACGTGCAGGCTGGCTGGGTTTTGAGAAGAATCCACAACCACCCCCTTGTTCTTTTCGCCACCTCCCCCCTCCTGGAGTTCCACTTTCCGTTATTTAACAGTTCACCGACTGTGTCCTGGTCTTTGTGGGGGTTCGGGTGCAGGAACAGATGGCGCCCTGGCCCGGTGTCTCGGTGGGCTGGAGTGTCGTCCAGTAGACAAAAAGACCGTGGGTTCGATTCCCGGTCAGCGAGTGGGAGCCTTCCACATTCGAGCCTCCAGGTGGAATGCAGCCTGGTGGGCACCATGGTCACGGCCCTGTCAGGCTCTGAGCGGGAGGCCCAGCTCGTGAGATCTCGTTACGTTAAAAAAAAAAACAAAAAAAAACAAAGGGAAGCTCTTTATTTGCACAGGTGCCTGCACACCTGCTTGCAAATGTGTGTGTGTAAACGCTTGTACGTAAACAGGCACGGACGGATAAACATTAAAGGGCAACGGGGTGGTGGGGGGGGTTACTTACCTCTGGGGTCAGGCCTGGGTCTGGGGTAGAGGGAGGTGGTCCAGTTCTACTTGCGTTTTCCCATCACTGCTTGACTGTTTATAATAACAGTGCATTCAGATGTTATTTGTGTAGTTGGAATACCAAGGATAACGGTCAGTCTGGGCATGGCAGTGCGGACCGGCGCAATCCGGGAAAGCTTCCTGGAGAAGGCAAGCCTTTTAGGGGTGGAACAGAAGACAGAAGGAAGGTTTAAGGGGAGGGTGTCTGGGATTCAAGTTGTAAATTTTTCATACAATTCTAGATTTGTATGAGCTTAAGTTACTTCGTTTATTTCTCAAGGGCTGTGTTGAAGCCAGTCTGGGAAAAAAAAAAAGAAAGAAAGAAAGAATCAAAGAAACACCACTGCGATGAAATTCACGGAGTCCCATTTTTACAAACGGATACAGCAAAAAATCCCCGGAGTACAATCTACATCTTACAGGCTCCCGTCCCGG
The DNA here is from genome assembly GCA_004026545.1 of Mormoops blainvillei. Taxonomy (NCBI): domain Eukaryota; kingdom Metazoa; phylum Chordata; class Mammalia; order Chiroptera; family Mormoopidae; genus Mormoops; species Mormoops blainvillei. Next base: position 8,512 of record PVJD01009689.1, read on the forward strand.
ATGCAGGAAGCCGGGGGCCCCCAACCAGAGGCGCGCGGAGGTGCGAGCGTGGGAGCCTGGGGGCGGCCTGGGTGCGATGGGCAGACTCTCCCCGTCGGAGCGGGAGCTGTGAGGCTTGCAATCGCAGGAATCGTCCCCCGCCCCCGCCCCCTGCAGCTCAGCCTCTGACTCAGTCGCTGTTGCCTTCTGCATCCTTCTTTTCTCAGGGGTGCCCGCAGCCTTTATTGTTGAAAATGTCTGTATTCGGCTTTAATCAGAGCTCTTGTCAAGCACTCGCCCCCTCCTTTTATATTTCATTGTCCTCAAGGGGAAAAAATTTATTACGAGCTTCATTTTACACAAACTTCCCGGACGTGCGGGGGTTCCACGATGCACGGAGCCACCGGCTTGGCTCCTGCCCATCCCCCAGGAGTCACGACAGACAAATGCCCGTCTGTCCCCAGGCTGCTACTTCAAGTCCTGGTCAGCTACCAGCTTGCCCCGTGGCCTCGAACTTGTTCGTCTCTGGGCGTCAACTGCACCATCTCCGAAACCAGAGAGTTTGGAGATGGTCTCCAAGGGTCATTACATCCCAACCTGCCGTAATTCCAGGATAACCGACATCACCCAGATGTATGTGCGTATGTGCCCGCCTCTGCTCATCCTTATCCCCTAACGCCGACCGGGTTTTCTTACCGCTCATCTGAGCACCGCATTCCTCGGCTCTAAACACCCAAGGGCATCTCACTTCCTGGCCTGACGTTCCAAGCCCTTCATGGCTTTGCTTCAACCTCCCCTTTCTGCCTCATCTTCTATCCCTGCCACCAGCAAGTAGCCTACACTTAAAGCTTTCTTCATGCCTCTTTAGCAAATGCTGTTCCTTCTACCTGGAAGTGGCTTTGCCTCTCTTTCCTTTGCCCGTCTGGCTCCTACCTTGCCTTCAGGATTTAGTTCAAATACCAGAGTCTTGGTGAAGGGCCGGGGAAAGCCATCTGTCCCTTCTTTGGGCATCCCTGGCTTCTGGACACCCTCTACGCTCAGGGCTCCCTTCTGTATGGCCAGTATCTCTTGTCCACAGGCCACAGACTCTTTCAGGGCAGAGACCATCGTCGTGGTCATTGTCATGTTCCTGGTGCCCGGCACAGGACCTGGCATGGAGGGCATATGGATGGATGCCAGTCGGCTGTGCCAGGGAGTCACAGAGGGAAGACCGGAGTCTGTCTAAACAGGCTGGTAAACTGCTCTGAGCTGTGGTCCACGAGAGCTGTGTGGCATGGTGGGAAGAATGCATTCTTGGGGGTGCTCATGTCAGCATGCAAACTCCGGTACTGTCATCCTCCGGGGGAGTGCACGGAGACAGGTCACACCTGCGGGGTGGCTGGAAGAAAGAGATAAGAGCAGTATGCAGGTACTCGATAAATGGTAGTTATAGGACCCGCCCATCACACTGTCTGCCCGTTCACCCTCCCTTCCTTCCATCCACCCATCCATGCACGTATCCATCCGTCCAGTCCATAGTTATTGAGTGTTTTCTGTGCGCTGGGAGGTACCGATGACGGGGACGTAGCAGTGAGTAAGCAGACCCTGGTGCTGGGGTGCACTTTCCCTCTCCCCCGTCCTGCTCTGACGTTTGAGGTTGGGACCTTGGTGTCCTTCCACCCACCCCCGCCCTGCCACCTGACCCGGTGCTGCCCTGAGCTGGTGGGACAGACGCCATGGCCTGGCTGCAGGACGGGCACTGGCCCCCCCGTACCTGCCTGCCTGGGGCGCGTGTGCTGGGCTGGGCTGGGCTGCCTTGCGGCGGGCCACGGCAAGAAGGCTCAAGATGGAGCTGAGCAGGGCCGAGGGCGCCAGGGCCAGCACCTCTCCCTGAGCCACAGGGAGTCGCTGCGGAGACACCCTGCACAGCCCCGCCGCGGCCTGGCCTCCACTAAGCTGGCCAAACCCCAACCCCGGGCTCCTACCCAGCTGATCTACTCACTCTCCCACCTGCCCTCCCATAGGGCACTGAGGATTAAATGAATTGACATGGGTAAAGTTCTAGAAATTTCCCGGCATGTAGTAAGCACTGCAGGAACATTTACTTTAACTATTTCGTCATTTAATGCTCAGGGCGACGTGTGCAGAGCATCCCTGCCTCCAGTTTACAGCTGAGGAGACGGGCTGAGAACAGAGTCACCTCAAGACCAAAGCTGGGAGAGATGGGGGCTGGAGGCCAAGTGCGGCTGGCTGGCAGAGCCTCATCCATTCCTCCACCACGAGGAAGGGCCCAGGTCAGGCTCTTCCGATGAAACACGTTATCGCGGCCCTGAGCTGCCGAGGGTGCCCTCCAGGCAGGGCGTGGCCAGAGGCCAGGGTGGGACACACTCACGCCAGCACACACACTCCCGCTCAGGTGGTCCCTGGGTGAGGGCCTGTTGGAATTTCACACCGTGGCCGCCCAGGCGGTTCCCACCCTGGAACCCTGGCCCCAGGCGCTGAGCTAGAGGACTTACGAACACCTCATGGTCCAGCAGCCCGGGCGAGGTGCCCTTCTGCCCACTTCCCGGACAAGGATGCTGCGGTTCAGAAATGGAGCTTGCTTAGGGACAGCTAAGTGGCGAGTAGCCCTGCTAGGATGAGAACCAGGTGTCCTGGGCACCCATCAGACACTAACTCCCATCCGAGTTCTTAGCGACTTGGTGGTCTTGGGAGTTCCTGGGTGCAAAAGAAGGAGCGAAAGAAGCCCACCCCCGACCCGGGCTCTTCCCGCTGGACTGTCTCCTCCACCGCAGCCCCTTCAGGGGACCCTCCACTCTCCCGTCGCACGTTCCTTCACTCGGCCCAAGCTTTCCTGATGCATCTGCCAGCACCTCTCTGACAACCCCCAACCCGCAGCCTTTGCGGCTCCACGCCGGGCTGAGACCTTCCCTTCCGCAAGCCTTTTATTCCCCACAAAGGCGACTCGATGACACTGTGCAGTGAGAGCCCACCTCGAGCGACTTCAGTTATTTGTGATTTAATGAGGAGCCTTTTAATTATAACATCTGTTGTTTTAATTACCAAAGGAACTATAAAGAGGCTCCTGGAGGAAGCTGCCGGCAGAGCAGAAGCCGGAGAAGGGTTCTCCACAGCAGAGGCCCCGCCGGGGTCCTTGGCACAGCGACTGCCAGGGAGCGTGACCCGTCAGGAAGAACACTTCATCTTCATTTTAATTACGCTTCAGGGGTGAGGCAGCCTGGATGCCGGGAGAGCCTCTGCCCTCGGAAGCCTCGGTTCTGTGGATGCCGGGGGAGGCCAGAGACAAGCCAGGCATTTTGCTGCCACAGGTCGAGGTGCACATCTGTCACCCAGCTGTGGGGCTGGGAAGGGGGCTGGGCCTCCTACAGCCCAGCTGTGTGACCTTCGCCAGATGAGCCGACCTCTCCGGATTCCAGTCTCCACCTGCAGACAACGAAAGTGATCTTTCCCTCCTCCGTCAAGGATATTGGATTCCAGCTGAGAGCTGGTGAGACACGCCACCCCCACCAGAGAGGGAGGACTAGGCGCCGAGTCAGAGGGACACCCCAGGGACAGAGATGCCGAGATGGAGGAGAGAGTGAGAGGCGGTGACAGTGACGCTGGAGACCGTGATGGTGATGACAGCGACACCAGCCACGCCCACTCTCCCAGCTTCTCGCCCCTCCCGTCTTCATGCCCATTGCAGTCCCTCTCCATAAAGACGAGAGCGGTTTTGGCCACACCAAGCCCGGACCGGCCATGTGACTTGCTGCGTTCAATCGGATGCACCACAAACGATGGGCCGGTTCCAAACCCGGGTCTCTGCGGGGGCGCCGGTTGCCGCCTTCTCTCTCGCCCCGCCCCCCGGCCTGCCACGACTGTGAGAACATCCCCGGGCTTGCCCACGGGGGATAGCGTCACAGAAGGAAAGCCGAGTCACCCTAGTCGCCCCAGCCAAGGCCATTCCAGGTTGGCCAAGAGCGTACTTGCTGCCAGGCATGTGAACGAGCCCAGCCAACTTCATCAGCGCCACCTTCCCGGCTGCAGCTGGCCACAGACAGAGGAGCAGCACAGGCGGTGGCTGTAGACCCCCGAAGACCCGTACTGACGTCGGCAGCATTACACGGCAATAGAGAACAGAGACCCTTCCCTAGTTTCCGAAGCCATCAAAACTAAAGACAGGAAACAGGTGACAAAACATCCTTTCTTGTGACCTGGTGAAACTTGATTCGAGAATAACACTTGAATATTGTAAACAAAACTGGGCTTTCTGCCCAACTGAAGTGTATCCACCCATGACTTCCTGGACGAGCTTATCACATGAGAGGAGAAGACGAAGGCAACCTATAACTGCGGTCCTTATACCAGGCGGGGATGCGGCGCGAAGCAGACCCGCCTTGGGCCAGGAGTGTCCGGGCTCTTGGCTTCGGGTGGGAAAGATGGCACAACGTTAAGTCCGGGTGATTTCGAGAGTATGTTTATTAAAGCTGGGGATAATGAAACAAAAGACGGGCTTAAGGTAAAAGACGCAACGGGAGAACCCAGGCGGGGCTGCTGTCGGCTCCATAGGAGGTCAGAGAAAAGGGGGGCCTTGGACACGGGAGCAGGGGACGAGCCCGGGACAAGCTGCCGCCGCCCGCTGCTCCCCTGTTTGCAAGTCTTGTGGTGACCCTTAGAGTTCAGGAAAAAGAGAGCGGACTTACAAGGCGTGGGCGTGCCGTGGATCCTTTGCTTTGAGGCGTTTTATCTTTTTTTGGCAGCCCAGAATCCCAGGGCGGGTCTCAGGGAAGGGTCTTAACAGAATATTCATTTGCTTTCCAGGCGTGTCCTTCAGTGTCGATTCACCAAAATGTGCATATAGAGGGGTCAGGGTTGTTTTCCACGTTGGTTTATTTTCAAAGGATGTCATCGAAGAGGGACCAGACCGAGGCCGGTCTGCCCTGGGAATGGCCTGGGCTGTGTAAACCACTTGCTTCTAAGCGTCCTCGGTTAGGGAAGGCAACGTGTTTGGCCTCGTTTAATTATTCTGCCTCGGTTTCCCTCATGGCGCTTGTTGAGGAACTTCCCTAGCTTCTCGCTATCGTGCCACCGGCAGGCTAGTCAAGGAAGAACGCAGAGAGCGTTACGCCGACCTCACGACGAGAGGGGACGCTGCGTCTCCCTCCGGGGGAGGCGAGGGCAAGCACCTGGATTTCCTCTTTTCGTTTCTAGGGCGGAAATGCTGGGAAAATGAGAAAACGGCTCCTCCCAGAGAGACAAGGATAATACGCTGGCGATGGTGATGACGGTGGTGGCGGCAAGGACGTGGGTGTCGGCCAGGACAACGAGGCTTTACAGGAGCGAGCCCCCCCAGCGGAGCCCCCCAGGGTCTTTTCAGGCTGGCCAGTCCAACTGCGAGCAGGCCCCCCGGGCAGACTCTCTGAGGAGCAGTGGGGCTTTGCTGTCCCAGCCCCATGGGCCTCCTTGAAGTTTCCCAATCACACCAGTGTCCCTTGCACCTCTGCCTCAAATAAATAGTGCTGTCCTTTCTTCCCGGGATCGTCTTCTCCATCTCAGCCACCTGGAAAGCTGGTACTCATCCCTGCAGACTCCACTCAGATGCTGCCTTTCAGGGAAGTCTTCACGGACCCCACCTGGCAGAGGGGGGCTCCTCACCTCCGGTCCTTCCCCTGCCCTTCGTGCGCCCCCCAACTTGAACGCACCCCACTCTCCCAGAATCTGGCTCACCCACCTTCCCCGCCAGACGCTTGCAGGCTAAGAATCCTTCTCATCGATCCGTGGGTTATCCCTGCCCCTCACTGGACCCGAACCACAGTAAGCACTTCACCTGTGCTCGTTAATAAGTTCAGCCCCTACCTTGCCAAGCAAGGACAGCAAAAGAAGGCAGGTAAGTGCCCGGGAAAGGCTTCACGCATGACTGTGGAGGCCACGGGGCCCTGAATACAAACTGCACGTGCAGTTTAGTTCACACGGCAACTCTGACTCATCAGCCAGTTCCTCTATTTTTCTAAGAATGAGCTTTTTGCCAAAAAAAAAACACCATTATGTTAACAGAGGAAGCAGGCAGGTCTCACTCGACAAGATATTGACTTCCTGTAGAACATTTTATGAAGACTCATCGGGGCTGGAGTTCCCTGCACCCTTGGAGGGGTCCGGTGCGTTGGGGAAGCAGAGTGACAGGGAAATGGAACACGGCAGCTGGCTGCAGCCTCAGAAGCCTTTCTAAGCCGCAGGGCCAGCCGTTCCACGATGCGCGTGGCTGGAGGATGCCAGACGTGCTCCCATCCCAGCCTCCCCTCTAAGCAGGAGGAGTCCTTCTCTATTTAGCCGAGTTAGAGAAATGCCCCTCCACCGTGCTCTCCTCTACAGAACAGATGGACGCCCATCGCCATGGCCATGGAGCAAGTCTGTATAGAGCTACTCCTCTGCTGTGAGTGGCTTCTAATGATTAGACACATATTCATGCACGGGTGCACACATGCACACACAGTGCTGACGCCACACAACAAGGAAAAGTGAAAAGGAATCGAAATATCGAAAAGGGGAGAGACGGGCTTGATCCTAAGACCCACGGCATATGGGGAGACCGGGACGGGCAAATGTTTCCCTCTCTCCTCCTCCACGGCTGATCCTCACTCGCGCCTCTAGTCTCCCTCACTGGACCTGCCACGTTTTATTCGGCAAGTGCCAGCTCAAAGTCTTTGATGTCTTCTTAGCATGTCTGGAATGAGGTCGACCTTCTGGGCCGACATCTCTGATTCTTCACGACCTGACTTGTCTTTCCTTTTTGTCTTCAAACTTTCTTGTTCCGTCCCACACATCCTGTGCTGCTCCGCTGCCAACACGAATAAATATCACCGTTGTCACCACCCCCACTTGCTTTTACCAAGCGCTGGCTCTGTCAGGCTCCGGATCGGGGACTTTCCATCGTCTCATCTCTGTAGCTCCGCTATGACTGTCCTCAGCGCCAAGACGAGGACATCCGGGCTCAGATTGGTTAAGGGACTTGCTCTCAGTTACACAGCTTGTTAAGTGGCCGACATTCCCCGGACGGGCCTCCTTGCCGCAGCGGACGCCGCTTCTTCATCAGCGAACTCCCTCTTCTACCATCTGCATCTGGCGACCTGCTGCTTCAGAGACTCGGCGAACGGTTCTCTCTGATTTCCGACCATTCCTTCCCCTATCAAACTCCCCTCGCCCCAAATAAATACTACTGGGTTAATTCCATTTCTCAAAAGGGAGTAAAATGAGTCTTACCGTAATGGAATGTCCGTCCGCAGAATTTTGTTTCCACTCTGCCCGTCAACGAATCTCTGGCGAGCGCCTGGGCTGCCCCAGGCGCTGTGCCCTGCGCTGTGGGGGGTGGAAATAAAGAAGTATGTTGCAGGACTTCACACAGATGGGCACATGGTCATTCATGGGAATTTATGGTAAAAAAAAAAAAAAAACAAAGACAAACACAAAAACAAAAAAAGCCTGTCTCTAGGCTGTTTGCAGACCTTTTCCCTTCTCCCTGTGAACACTGTCCATTTCTGCATGTTCTCTCTTTCTCATTGGTGTGGGGGGGTTGGTAAAGCGTTGGCCTTTCCAGGTAACCCCCTGCTTTGTCGGTGTCTTCATTTCTGAGGTCGTCTATTTGCTTTATTGTTTCTTCGTTTTTATCATCGCCTTTACGTTTCTCGTGGTTTCTCTTCTTCTTTTCCTAGACTCTTGATTGTTTGGGTTTTAGATTATGTGCAGCTGTTGTGATTTCTAAATACCTGCATGCGGGGCTATAAATCCCCCGTAAGAGCCAGGCAAACAACGTCAGATGAGCTTGGGCACGTGGCACTCGCCTGATTTTCAGCTCATAATACTTGCTCATTTCTGTTGCAGTCTTCTCTTTTAACCCATGGATAATTTACAAGTGTGTTTTTAGTTTCCAAACATATACATAAACCGTCTCTTCGTTGTCGACAACTCCTTTTATCGCATGCTGAAATATGCCATAAACTTACAACAGAACTTATTGAAAATAAAGGTTCTTTGGAATTTGCGGAGATGTCTTCTGGGATCTAATGCATTTCCCTTTTCCCACATGTATTCTCTGTTTGCGCAGTTCAAATTTCCATTTATATGCATACATGATCACATAGTATTTTCAATCTATCAGCTTCTAAGAAGGACGTGTTAAATTTACCCACAATGCTCGTTCACTTGTCAGCGCAATGCCCAGCAATGAAATAATACTTTTAATACCTTTTGCCTTAAGTTCAATTTTACCAATAGTAATTTCTTTTTCAGATCCATGATTGTTTTATCTCCTCGCGTTTAATATGTTGGTGTAATTTCGTTTTAACTGTTTTGCTCTTTAATTGCCTGCAGCTGGCTTTTTAAGAACCAGATTTAAGAAAAATATTGTAATTGGTAAGTTTAATATGTTTGCGTTTATCGTAATTAATGATGTATTTACACTTATTTCTGCTGTCATGTTTTCTACTTTCCAGGCTTTCTGGGGTTTTTTTTTCATTTTTCTTTTCCAGTTTTCCATTGGCTTCACCAAGTTTTTTGCTGTTACCGCCGATGTTTCTCCTCTGTTGGATTGGAGGTTATATATTCTATTTTTTTTTTTTTTGCTTCTATATCTTTAAATTATTAGCAAGCCACTTAAGGTACTTTTTAAATTTTTTGCAACGCCTAGCATTAATCTGTAAATACACCTCTCTGCTTCATGGAGACCACGCCTTCATGTTGGCTCTTCAGCCTCCCCCTCTCACCCCATCTCAGTCAGATCGCCTAGCATTTTCATTTCAAGTTGTCGGCCTTGCCCCGCCTCTGTGTCAGCCCTCCTGAACACGGAAATGTCACCGCGGAGAGAACTAGGAAGAGCCTAAGAAGTTCCCACGACCCAGCTAAGGGTCAGGCTTGATGGCGAAGTTGGGTTCGGTTATAGAAAAATTAAGTCCCTTTCATTTGCGCAGCTCACTTTGCGAACCAAGGGTGTGACCGCTGTCAGTCAGTCCCCATTCCGAGATGCGGGCCACTGCCCAGGGCAGCCCTTGGCCTCGGCGTCTTCCTGCTGAACATAAACGGTTTCACAGGGCGCCAACATCAGACGAGGAGAGTCTGTGATGGCAAACCAAAAACGAAACCCTTCAAGGTCGTGTTCGAACACAGGCAAAACATGAACGTCATTCACACATCCCCCAAGTCCTGGCTAACGTGAGCGACTGTTGCTTCCTTATAAACCATGGCCTCGATCTCTCTCTCTCTCTCTCTCTGTTCGTCTCGCCTTAGAGAAAAGAATTATTAAGACTTCGAGTCATAGAATTACCTTCACTTCCCGACAGCAGTCAGCCCAGAGCAAAGCTTCCTTTCTTTGGACCTGCCCAAAATCTCCTAACACAAGCCCGATTCCTCTAAGTCCTTTCTAACAGCCTCTAACTGGATGCCCCAGGGTTCCCTGTGGCGGAAACCTCGTTGCAACCAGTCTCCTTGTTGCAAGAAGAGCCTAAACCCCACTTGGTTCAGCTACACGTGTGCTTCTGGTAGTTTCCAGCATGCTGTGGGCAAGATGGGCCATGACTCTGGCCTGACTGTGATCCAAGAGACAAAATTATCGAGTGTTGGTTGAGTTAAGTCGAATTCACACGATGGTCCTTGGAGTGCCTGCAGGTGGGAAAGGGATGATGTGGGGCTCTGTTCCCAACTGTCCCCTCCTCTGGAGCGCACATGCTGCCAGGCGTGCCGTCAGATTCTCCAAGCAGCTACCTCAAGGGCTCCTTTTATAGCAGGAAGCCCTATGTCCCTCCCGTCTCTGCCTAATGAAAGGAGGCCTCCACCAGGAAGAGTTATTCTCAGCCATTCCCTGAACCCCAGGAGAGGCAAGGAGGGACCCAGAGCTACAGAGCTGTTTGTGGGAATCTGCTAGTGGCCTGACCTATATACTCAGAGCATGGGGCCTGGTCACGGTGAGGTTCTCAGACTGGGAACCGCCTCTTCTCAGCCCTGCAGAAGGCTGGCGGAGACCAGGGCCACGGCTCGACAGCCGCGGACAGGCACAGCATGGATTTGCTGCCAGGTAACTGGCTCCCTGCAGTGCCCACTGCTGCACCCAGCTTCTGCACACACACCGTGGCTCTCGATACGCAGCTGCACGGGCCCGGAGGCTGTGGGAACCGAGCGGCCGGCCCCTGGGACCAGCCCTAATACATCCCCCTGTCAGAAACTGCCAAAGAGGTATTGAGTACAGTGTCTCCTCTTCACCTCAAAGAAATTGAATCAGGCAGCAGCAGAAATATCAATCCGATTCTTGACAAAAAAGGTCAGCCTGAAGACACACATCCCACGTGTCAGACACAGACACACGCACACACCCTCGGGGATGCACGCACGAACACATGCACGCGCTCGGTCCCGCTGGGATGCCTCCTGCGTTCTCAGGCTTGTGGGAATGCAATCAGACGTTGGCGTCTTCTCGGAAGTGAAATTTGTCACAGAGTCACAACGACTGACCTCCACTTTCAGAAATTCCCTGATTTCCCGCTGCGCTTAGTGTGGTGTGCGATTACGCACGCTGTGAGGACACATCGCCGGGCCAGAGGCAAGGGATTCCAAAATCCCTAGAGCAGGCGGGGCCCAAGAGAGGGACAGAGGATGCCATGCTGTCCACTCGGCCTGAAATGCCCAGCTCCTGCTACAGCACCTTGTTCAAACATCACCTCCTCTGTCAAGCCTTTCCTGACTTTTCCAAGTAGATTTTGTCTCATCCCCTTCGGTGTTCCCATAGCAAACCGCAATGACCTCTTACTGTGGGTATCTGTTACTTTTGCCCGCTGTATAGAATTTGGCACAGCTGCAAGGAACAGGATTGAAATAGAACAGAAATTTATTTATCCCCCGCCTCCACAAAAGACCAGAGTTGTGAGGGCACTTCTACAACCTTCTGGAATCCTAGCTAGTCCAGCTCTCTCTTCGGTTTTTCCTGGCGGGTGGCTCTTGTGCCGTACCTCAACCATTGTATCCCATTCGGTGCCATGGGGTGAAGCTGGCATTGACAGGGAGAAGGTGGAAAGGAATTTCTCCTTTAAGGACAATTTCTGGCGGCTGCCATGTGACACTTCCACTTCAATTACGTTGACCGGAATATGGCTGCACGGTCGTGCCTACCGGCAAGGAATGCTGGGAAATGTAGTCTTCGTTTCAGGTGTCCGCAAGTCCACTAAAAAAATTCGACTCAGGTGGAAGAAGAGAAGAATGAATACTGGGCCACAGGTCAGTGCGGACCGTTCCTACCCTGCACCTCTTCCCCCTTACTCTGGTTTTAGGGTCTGGGTTTTGTGGGGAGCTACCCCTCCTTCTGTGGGTACAGCCTTGTTGAGCCACCAGCCAAGAGGCCCCGACAAAGCCCAAGGAGGCTCCCATGACCTAAAGAGGTTCCCTTCCAGGGCATTAAATCGTCACCAATTTAAGGCGATCTAAGGTGGAAAACAACTGAGTGACTTTGTTCCCGATACTAGAACCCTGAAGAAACTGTCCATTTGCCCTGGCTCGCTGGGTCCGTGGAGCTACCCGCTTACCCGAGCAGGCCAAAGTCTGGTGCTGCAGGTACCCCTGAAGTCCGCGAGTTGACCCATAGCCTCCCAATTCATTCCTTTTTTTCTCGTTTAAGTTCCTCCAAGTTCATTCCTGTTGCTGGCAACTGAAAAACCCTGAGGGATTTCCCGTTGCGTCATTTGCCAAACCATCCCCATATCTGTGTCGTTAACTAGACAAACCCTTCCAAGCAGTGTGTGTATTCGTGTCCCTGCCCTAAAGATCAACGCTGCCCCATTCGGAGCTCTGGAAGTGCTCGTCGAATAAGTGAATGAGAGATGTTAGGTGACTCGGTGGACAAACATGATTTCGAGAATGCCCCCCAGTTCCCGTGACTCATTTCCCCCTGAGGTGCTCCCTGCCAGTTAGAGTCAAGCAGCAGTGATAGCGGAAATGCCTCTTCAGTCCACGCCCTCCCGCTTCACTCTCAGAACCACGAGCACAGAGCTTCCCCGGAGAGGAGAGCCCCACGGTCAAAGTCGCAACTACTGCTGCTGCCTTCACGGTCATCGAACGAGAAAGTTTTCCTACTAACAATGTAAACTTGTTACTCTCCTGATTTTTCCGTTACTTTATCTGCCTAACTGGACGCGGATTCATCAGGTTTGTCTCAGATGATTGATTGCCAGCTGGGATTCGGGAACCATAAGACCGCTTTCTCTCCGACACCTGTACCAACCCTTGGAGCAACCGTGCTAATACCGTACAATGCTCGGCTTGCCATAGTTCACTGGGGCAAGAGTGCGCGTGACCCAGGGTGCGCCGGTCAGACTCTACCCTCCGGGAAATTTTTATTGCACTTGATAGATACCAGTGTCACCCTGGGCTGTTCACAAGGACAGAGACCAGGTGAATACGGGAGAGATGGGGACCTTCTCCTTGGTGTCCCCTACGTAAAGACATGGAGTCAATCCGTGGAGAAGGAGAAAAGGAGAGGATGTGCAGGACAAAGCAGGAAGAGGATCTGTGGTCCCAGAGAGGCGAAACCAAGAGAAGTTCGTTCCCTCTCTTGATGGTTTTACAGGTCCCAGTGCTGGTCTCACTGGGACCCTCTGTCCTTGAGTTTGTCCTGCAAGACAACTGTGAATCCATGGAGTAAATATTCCTTTATTTTCTTCTGCCATTCTGATGCAGGTACTTGCGACCAAAAGTCTAACGAAGACACCTGCTCCAGCTCATGCTGCATGGTCTTTCCAGAAGACCCTTGCCTCAACTTTCTCACCGGTCTCCCTGCCTCCAGCCTGCCCCAGCCCCACCCCCAGTCCACCTTTCATCCGGGCTTCTGGGCAAAGCTCCTCATGTCTGCGCCCGTGGGTGCAGAAAAGAGGCGACGCTGCAGACCTGAGACAGCTCTCCCTCCCAAGGCCTGCCTACAAGCTGACCCTTCCCGGTGTCTGGGAACCTTGATAATCAGAAGGGCGCTCACCCTAACTGATTTGAGGGGCTCACGGTGCCTAAACAGCTTATGCAAGCAAAGTGGTTCATGCTGGATACTCGCTTTCCTTATGGGAGTCTGGGGTTTCAGTAAGTATGAGGCCAAGTTGTCTGAGGGACCAGTCCCCAATAAAATTCCCGGACACATTGTCTCCAGTGGGCTCCCTTGGCAGGTAACCCTTCGCCTGCGTCATTACGGCTCATCCCACGTCCCATGTGAATCCACGCTGTGGCGGGGGTGGGGCCCGTGGCAGCAGGCGTCTGGTGTGGCCCCACTTTGCCCCATGCGCCCTGACTAGACGCTGAGTCCCGTGCGTCCTCTCAGCACACCATCCCCACGGGGGTGGTCTTGGGGACACTCACAAGTAGCCTTCCAGGATAAGACCCACATCTTCATTTGACATCAGGGCCATTACGAACTGGCCGTGACTGGTCTCTCAGCCTCCTCTTCCATGGTCCCCACGTACCACCCCATGTCTCAACTATGCCACTGCCTCCAGCATTTCCACTGTGCCCATGTCCCATAAGGTGGCGAGTTCCAGGAAGTCAGGGACTTGGTCCCAGGTGTTGCAAACCAGGTCGTAGTAACCAGGACAGGCCCTGACGCCCAACGGGCGCTCGCTAAAGTTTTCCGAGCTTTATTCTTCCCACACAGAAACCTCCCTCCCCTGAAAACGCGGGGAACAGATGGCCCTGGCATCTGAGACATGGCCTTGTACACTTATGATTTATCGTAGAGATGCTGCAACCCCCTGATTAAATCTAGATTCGAATGCAGACTTAATATATATATAGCTGAGAATCTGGAAGGGGGGGCCAACATGCGAAGTGTCCTACTCCCCATGTTGCAGACAAGACTCTCAGAGAAGTTCAGTGATCTATCCAAGGAGGCACAGCCGGTGAGCAGTGCGACTGGGACGCGAGGCAGCCAGGGAAGTCAGGTCCCAGAGTCAGCCCTGGGGACCTCTGCTCCCACCCTCGCGTGCAAACCCGGCTTGCGGAGGCGTCCTGGAGCGCGAGGCCAGGCCGCATCTCGCCCCCCTCCTCTGCGACCTCCCAAAAGCGAGGACAATGGATGCTGACACTTCTCTCACCACCAGCACAGGGCAGAGCAGACAGGGCCCAGAAAGTCGTCCTCATGACGCCGTGTCAACCCCCAAGGGCCACCGCTGACTCCCCCTCCTGCCTGAGGGGGACCACCACAGACAGGCCCGAGACAGTGCTGCGGCTCCCTCCCGCTTTAGGGGGTTCTCAGCAGGTCGGTCATTTGGGAGAAGGGGTAACGGTAGCTTCCTTCGCTGCAGCCTGAGAGCCAGCTTCAGGGTCCTGCCACCCCAGGAGGCTCCAGGCTTCCTCGGGCTCAATCCTTTTGACATTTTCAATGGTGAAATAAATTTGATTTGCAGAAGCCATGAAGGAACCGGGGTGATGCGATTTCCAAAATGCGCTGTGTTATTGGATATGATAAAAGACTGAATGAGTCAGTAAACGTAGCAGTTTAGTAACTGTTAAAAAATCAATACCCATAACAACCCGGAGGAGGAGGAGGTTGTAATGGATGGTGTGGAACCGGGAGGTTTCAGGCCTGAACTCACCACACACCCACGCAGCACGAATCCACGCCCCGCGCAGACGCACGGGACACACGGACTCACGCCCCCCACCCCACCCCCGCTGCTCCCGCATGCATAAACAGGCACAGAGGCTCACAGACACGCAGACGCTCACACGTGTGCACACAACAGATGCGTGCGTGTCTGGGCACATCCACTAACGGCAGTAACAACAGGTGCCATTTACTGGCCGGGGCAAATGTGCCAGGCTCTGGCATAAGTGCTTCGCCGATCTTTATTTCGATTACTGTCTTATTAATTTTGCATCCTTATATGAGGTGAGCAGGTTTTACAGGTGAAGAAGATGAGGCTTAGCCATCTTAATTAACTTGCTCACGGTCAGCCCAGCGAGGGAGCGGGGAAGCTGGGATTAGAACCCAGACTGACTTCGGCAGCCTTGTTCCTTTTTTTTTTTTTTTTTGCGGGGGAGGGGAAGCGTATTTCGTTCATCCTTTTGCAGTTCTGTTGCGATATCAGTCTCTCCTAAATGTCACGAGTTTAAAGGGCACGTTTGTTGAGTTTTGACACGTGTCTACGCCCGTAGCCTCATCGCCCCCACCAAGATAACAAACACGTCCGTCGCCCTTCGCAGCTCCCCTCTGTCCGCGCCCCCCACCCTGCACCCCTCAGCGACCAGTCTTCTGTTTCCCGCCACTATCTGTTTGCCTTGTCTACAATTTTAAATAAATGCAATCGTACAGGGTGTGCTTTTTTTGCCGACAGCAGCAACGTTCACGACGACCCCGCTACGGGGCCTCCCACAACGACGAGACAGGCGCGATGCGCGCCCGCACGCAGGCACACGCCCCGCCCGCAGGTGCGCCCACACCCCATGCCGTTCCCCTGGGCGCCGCACATTCCATCCACGATGACCCAGCCATCACGGTGCCCAGCCCAGGGAACTGTACCGCCCCCCGAGCCAGCGCGGCCCCCCCGGGCCGTGGCCAGAAGAGGAAAGCCTTGAGCGCCACCAGGCTGGGTGAGGACCCCGCTCCAAGGGCAGAAACCAGCGGAGTAAGCCGGAAGACGGGAGAAGAGGGGTGCGGGGCAGAGGAGGAGGTCGGGGCCGCAGACCAGGCTCGGATGGGCTTGGCTGGCTAAAGGGGAGCTTTCCGTCTAGAGTGGACAACGTGGGAAGATAATCACAAGATTCCTGGGGGGTGGGGCTGGAGAGAGTGGGTGGGGAAAGAATGGGCAGAACTCCTCGCCTGGAGCGCCGCCCTAGCGGCTGGCGGCCACGCCGGGACGGAGCTCACGGCCGACCCTCAGCCCTTACGGGACGCAGGGTCCACTCAGACCCCTCAGGTCGGGCCCCCCCAGCTCTCCCCCTGGATGCACGCTGGAATCACTCCAGGAGTTTAAAACAGTACTGAGCTCTGGGCCCCACTCCCAGAAAGTCTAATTTGGGTTGTTTTGGGGGAGGGGTGTTCGAGGCATATGAATTTTTAAAGGCTCCGCAAATGATTATCTAATATTCTGCCGGAATGAGAGCTGCTGTAATTCATCATTCACCTCCAGCCCTAGGACAGATGCCCCCCTGCCCCCAGGGGCCCCAGGACACCAGCAAAACCCAACGGGGCCCTGAAAATACAGCTGGGTGAGAGTCTCAGAATCTTACCTCCCTACAAATACTCCGTTAAGAATGTAACCGGATAACCTGTGCTGATTAGATATCAATTCACTGTTAGCAGAGGACTGATGCTTTTATTAAAAAAAAAAAAAAATTTCGATTATCATATTATTAACCAAAATTGGTCCAAGCAGTCGGTAGCTGTCTTGTGATAATGACTTTCTTATCAATATCAGATATTTAAAGCCATTCAGGTGGTACTGGTAATTAAACATCCAGATAATTAGGTATCAACGAGACGCGTTAAATGTTATTTCCATTGGCTGTTGTTTTTGGAATTTTCAATAAGACTGCGCCCCCTCCTTCTGCCTTAACGGCTAATCGATGATGTGGGACATCACATCTAACACATTGACAAGTCTCGGGTGGGCCGAAATCTGAAGTACGTCAGGCCACTGGACGTAGCGGGTGCTGTTCATTTCAGCTTCGCACTCTGGCGGCAGGAGCGGAAGCCTAACGTGGCCTCCCAGCTGAGCCAAGGTATTGAGGGACCACCATAAAACCCTGTTTAGCTTAATAACGTTTAACTTTTAAATTAATCAAATTACTTTTCAGTTACCTTGATGTCAACTCGCGTGAACCAGGTTATTTCAACTATGCAGAATCTCTGCCCCTTGTAGGTGCTTCGACGTGCAGAAGTTGCGGCGGACCCGGGGGCTCATGCACCCCGAGATCCGGCCCTCAGGGTCTGATGGCACGCGTCTGGGTCATTTCGATGTGTCTCTGCGAAGTCAGAGAAAGCAGGACCCAGGCAAGTTTAGAGGAGACTTTATGACGAGAGTGGAAGACAGAGGTGGTAGAGTGGCCGCGATTAATGAGATGGAGTCGTTCCATCGAAAACAAATCAACTGGTGATACGCCGAAAATTGTTAAAAATGTTTAAATGCGTGACGTCTCCCTAAGGCCCTGTACCAGCGGCGCGACTGGTCCTGTATCAGGTGCTGGTCTCGGAGAGAAGGTTGTGTCTGTTGCCGGTGAAGAAGGCGCTGGTTAAGAATGTGGGTTTCAGCCCTGACCCGTGTGGCTCGGTGGGTTGGGTGTCATCCCCAAAGCAAAAGGTCACTGGCCTGATGCCCAGTCAAGGCACATGCCTGGGTTTGCAGTCCGCGGTTGGGGCGTGCGCCAGAGGCAACAATGGATGTTTCTCCCTCACATTGGTGTTTCTCTCCCCCCTCTCTCCCTCCCTTTCCCTCTCTCTAAAAATAAATTAATTAAATCTTTAAAAGAAAAGACTGTGGGTTTCAGCTTCGAGACCTGGGGCCAGTGCTCTGAGCCTTGATTTACGCATCTGTAAAATGGGTGTAATGACATTATCTACGGTGCTGGGCTACGGTGAGGGAGCAAAGCTCTAGCAGTGAAAGCTCACAGGGTGCAGACGTGGCAGGGGCTCGATCACCGGTACTTGTTGCTCTTTACTCTGCTTCCGCGTCACAGTGACCTTGGGCCCGCCTAACGCCGTTCGCCTTCCGTTTTACTTTGGTGTTATTGTCGCCCATCCTTCTTGTGACCGTTGTTGGGAGTGAGGCAGTTAGGGGGGGAGGCATCTTTCTGCCCAGCACTCAGTTTTTGACCTTTCTCCATCACTTTAATTCCGGGTGAGATTCTTAGAAACGCCATGGAAACGAGCCTGGTTTCTGAACGATATCTGCCTGGAATCGGAAATTCAGCCAACTGCTTTCACAGAAACAAGGGACACTTTACCGCCTTCCTTCCGTCTTACCTTGTGGTTGGTATTTACTTTACTTCGTCGCTGTCTCTTTGCCCCTTTGATTTATCTGGCTTTGTCAAGCAACTCCGTATTCCTACCTTTCCCAGCCGGCATTGTTTGGATAATTATCTCTTGCTTTTCATTCTTCTTGTGATGATTGTCCTCATTTTTACATGCATAAAATACGCCATATTCAATAATTACTCCCTCCCACACACCAGAGCTCTCTCTACTGTTACTCTTCTCTGTCTCTCTCTCTCTCTCTCTCCCCCTATATCTTTGCACTTAGGCTCAGTATTTTGACATATTTCTACATCTGATCTTATAATCCAACTATTACTTTAATTCTCAAAAGAAACAACCTTTTAATTCATATCTATATTTTGAAATTCAAGAACCACTTCCTTCTCGGTTCCAGGATATCTCTACGTCGCCCCTATTGGACCTCTTCCGGAGTGCCTGTTCTTTTTGTTGGGGTGTTAGAGCTGTCCCCTGGCTGCGGCCCAGATCTGTTTCCGGAAGAGACGCCTGTCCCAGGTCTTCCTCGGGTCCGCTTCCCCGTGGTTTCTGTCCCCACAGCTGCAGTGGTGCTCTGTGCCCGCTCCCGGTTCCTCGGGTCCCCTGTAGACAGCTCCGCTGTCGGAGCCTGACCGGGGTGAAAAAGCTCAAGGCTTCTGCTCCTCCGAGCTCTGCCTCCAGGGAAGCCCTCCCCTGAACTCACTACCTGCGGCCAGTAACTCAGCCACAAAGGGTAAAATTGCTGTGGTGAAACACGAATTTTTTAAAAAATTGCTTGCGAAATGGTCATTGGCCAAATGGGTCATGTGGCAACTCGACCGCCGTTGAGCTAGTTCATGGCAAATTGGTTGGCTTCCCTACAAAAGCACTGGTAGGCCACCCTTGCTTTGAAGAGGGTGTTGAGAGGCAGCTGGCAAACGGACAGGCAGAGACAGAAGTGCAGGCTTCATGCTCCCGGGCTCTCCTCACGTTGCCATTAGAGTCATTCTGCTCTCTTTTCGACAAAGTGGGCTGTTCTCATACCCCTAAAGGCATCAGTGAGAGTGTAGCTTGATGTGCCTATAGTTGCAAGTTTTGTGTTGGTCACCTCTCGGGTGTAACACAAGTTACAGCCTATAACACCCGTGCCGAAAAAATTCTAATGAGAAAACAGGCTGCCTGGGTTTGGAGTGTGTTTGCCAGAATTCAGACAGCAGCTCTGATGCCCAGTTCTGCCCCCACTGGGCAGGTAATGGGAAGGAGTCAGGCAGGTGGGCCACGGCCCCAGGAGGCCAGAGTGGGGGAGGGACTGGAGACCTCATATCACAGAAAGCAGTGGGCCTGGGCTTGGGGGACAGAGGGGTGGGGTGGAAATCAGGGTGCTCACCCTCAACCTGGAGAAAGTCAAATACTATGTTCTCAGTGGGCACATCGATAGGGTGACGTCCCAGGAAGAGCAGGGTTCCGTGTGGCACCAAGGGCTGGGACTGAGCCACCTGTAGAAGCTGGCCAGGGCTGGACCAGTCCAGGAGGCACCGAGTTCCCTTTTGTGAAGGGCACGCAGGTCAGACCTGAGACATCATCTGACAGGGATGTTACTAGGAGGTCACCTGATTCCTGGGGATAGATTGCATGATTCCAGGGTCCCTACCTACCTGGGGATCTGTAATCCTTGAGACGGCTCCCATGCATTGGAGGGAGGGGACCTGCTTCCTGCCACTGGACACTGAGATTTAACTTAGTGATAAAAACTTAGCATGCTGAGCCCTCGCCGGGTTGCTCAGTTGGTTCAAGCGTCACCCCATATACCAGAAGGTTGTGGGTTCGATCCCTGGTCAGGGTACATACCTAGGTTGTGGGTTCGATCCCAAGTCAGGGTACCTATGGGAGGCAATAGATCAATGTTTCTCTCTCACATCAAAGTCTCTCTCTCTCTCTCCCCCCACCCCCTTCCTTTCTAAAATCAATAAACATGTCCTCTGGTGAGGATTTTTAAAATAACTTAGTACATTGAACTGGTGAGTGGGGTCCCTCATGTTTAAAAAAAAAAAAAGCCACCACAGCTATATATTTGCTCCCAAGAATCTGGCATTTATCTTAGAGAGTAAACTCTTTATTTTAGGAAAATCACCATGATGTGCTTTTTCGTTACACAAATACTCACCGGTTGTTTGTTGAGAAAACCATAACATCACATTAACCTGAAAACAAATTTTTTAAGCCAAGAATTACCTTAGGTTTCTGCTTAGCAGTGGGGACTTTCATGCCTCTCCCCACGACGGGGAGGGGCAGTAGGGGTCGGAGTGGAAGCTCTAAGAATTATTCCTTGCGTCTGTATGAACTGAATGAGCTGCAAACGAGAGCTGGTTCCTGGGGAAACGTGGGTCCCCGTGGGGCACTAATTCACAGAGAGGCCCCCGACCTCGGAGGGAGCGCGCTGCGTCAGGGCTCTGCCTGTTGCTGGAGGAAGGGCTGGGAAAGGGGACTGGATGGGACTCAGTGTCCCTGGAATGGAGTTATTTGAAATCAGTAAGCCCGAACCATTGCTCCCACACACCAGAGGAGGGGGGCTGCCCTTGAAGGGAGTGGATAGTCCCACTGTCAATCATGTTGGGAAATGAGTGGTCCCCAGGGTAGGAAGCGGGGAAACACGAGGGGACGTTGGATGGGAGTGAGGAGGCTCCAACCTCCTCAGAGCTGGGCTGGCCTTTGTCACGTGTCGCGGCTGGAGGTGAAGTTACCCTTGCTCTGTAGGGTCTCCAGGACAGGGTCTGGGCCCTTCCGATCTGAGCACAGCCCTGCCTAGAGCAGCAATAAATTCCTCTTGGTGATATTCTTCCCTTCTGGGGACCCAGAACATTTAGGAAAGTGTATCTAAAGCTGAAGTTTCTTCTTGGCTGAGCTACGGAGAATTCAGAGAAAGGCCAGCCCTGTGCTTGGGTCTGGGTCAGGGATGATGGGGGGCTGGAGCCATGGGTAGAAACTGTGACCCCACAGCCTCTAAGAGCCATCACGGGCAGGACCGTGGAGGGACAGCCGGGCCCAGCATTTAAGATACATGAACGTGAACCAGCCTTGCAGGGTTTCCCAGACAGTAGGAGTCGAGTAGGTAAGGGCTTCTGTTGGTGGTAACTGGGTACTTTATCAAGATGTGACTTCATGTTGTCATCAGGGACAGATGAGGTGCCTTTCCACGGGTTACTTCTCAACAGTCATGCGAAGCGAGCTCGTACCCGAAGGCCGAGACTCAGAGACATAGGGTGACCTGCCCTGGCTCACTAGCCAGTAAGTGGCATAGCTGGACTGTGGGTCTACACTGGACGCTCTTTTCAGTGAACCACGGCGCCTCTCCGCTGGTGGGGCTCAGGGTGGATCCGGGCCATATCTACCACAGATGGTGGGTGGGAAAATGCAACAGGGAGTTGGGGGGCAGAGCTGAACAGACAACAGGACGAGGGGTGGTTAACAGCCAGAAACCAAGCCAAACACGAATCTGATTAGGGAAGCGGGCTTTGGAACTGCAGTCTTTCAGCGGGAATGGGGGAGGCGGGCGCCTGTTGCAAGGCACTGGGGCGGGTGGAAGGTTGGTCCCTGGGCGTGTGGAGAGGTGTCTGAGTCCCTGACCTGCTCCAAGCGCCGCCGGCCTGTAGGATGAGCGGCCTCGATCACGCTGCCCGTTGACCCTTCAGAGACCTCGACGAAGAGTCGCTGGTGGCTCTGAGTTAGCAGGTGTTCATTCTCGAAGACAGACTACGTCTGGGACAAGGGCAGTTGATCGTTCAGGCTAGCCAGTGCACATTTAATGAGTCCAAGTGTGTCCCAGGCCTCACGCTTAGCCTGGAGGAGACGTCGGCCCAGCCTCCATGAATGATGAGTAAGGCAACAAGAACAAGAAGGTGACATACGGGCTGTGACAGCGTGACCCAGGGGTACTGGGGACACACAGAGGCAGAGGAGGAAAGGCGTGGAGGCCTCCTCCCCTCTGCCCTCCCAGCCCAGCCACCGCAGAGCTCATCACACGGAGCCAGAGCCGAGTGTGAGCCAGCATCGTGTGCCGGGCCGGGGCCGTCCAAGGGCAGGGATGCCGCCCACTTTCTATGTGCACCCCCCGCCATGGGACGGGGTCGGCCACGCAGGACGTACACGGTGAAGAAGCCACGGGCAGAGTGTGCGGCATGGGCAGGGGTGGTGGGAGAGACGGCTGCGCCGAGGAGGCCCTACATCTCCGGGCCAAGGAGCTGAGCTTTATGCCCCAGGGCGACAGGGGCCACAAAGCAGGGATTGGAATGAATGGCACGGGGCGGGAGCACCTGCGGAGCAGTGAGCTCTGCCTGTCTCCATAGACCTGCGGGGCACCGTGCAAGGGACGAGCAGGACAATAGTTACTCCAGGGCGGACCCGCCCAAAGCGCGCCCTGGAGCAGGAGAGGAGCCTGTGGGAAAGGCGAGCTGATATAAATCAGAGCTCACCTGTGCTGATCGCTGACTCCCTAAATCAAGAATCTGGCAGATTTTCTGGGTGGGAATCAATCTTCCTGTCCCCACAGTAAATACCGTCATCTTTTTTCCGGTGTGGTTTAGAGAATGTAACTGCCGTCCTCATGATGTATTCGAAAATATTCTGCCAGGCTCTGTGAATGAATGGGGAGCCAACGGGCTTCTAAACAGGAGGTCAGAGCACTTACAGTGGCGCCAGGGCCTCCCCCCACCGCCCCCGCCCCTCCCCGCGGCAGTTCTTTCCAGCAGGCTGCCGGCTTCCACACCTACCCCTGTGGGGGCAGCCTGTGGCCGGCCCCCTGAGGACAAGCAGCCCAAGACACCAGAGTGCCCGCTCCCCGGCCGGCGGCACAGAGCCGAGGCGGCCGAGACTACCAGCACCTGGCCTGTCCCTCTGGCCCTCTCTCTATGGAGGCCAACTCGGGATTTATACTTCTTTATATTTTTTAAAGTTGCACGGCTAATCCAAGGACACATTCTTGTTATGCATGACTCAAACAATGCAGAAGCTTCCAGAGCACTATGTAAAATCTCCCTTCAACTCCCTCCCCGCTCCTCCCGCAGTCCTACTTCTTCCCTTAGGGAAAGCACCGTCGAACAGTGACCGCCACTAAATACATGAGCCTTTACCGTAGAAGTAGCTTCACACGACATACAATGTGTTTATGGAGTCATGTGACCTCCAGGTGTTTTTAACTGTTATAAAAAGTACTGCAGTAAACTTCTTTATAAGTAAAGGTATCTTGAGGCATATGTATGAATTTTCTTGGAACATAGATTCTAAATAAGATGTTACTGGTTACAGCTTTGACAGGTTCTGCTAAGTTGCCCTCCAAACACACTTTGCCAATAACATATAAGCGTCTCTTTCCCCATGGTTGCTAGTGAGACTTTTGTCTAATCTTTGCCCAACCGATGGGCAAAGAGCCTTCCTAACTGGTTCTTGGGGACGTGGGGGACACTTTCTTCCCTGCTCATTCCTGTGTTCAGTTTTCTATTAGGTTGTCTTTTTCCCTACGGAACTTGGGGATTGTCGTCTTTGTCTTTTGAATAGATTGCAAATACTTCATTTCAGCCATTGTCTTTTAACCTTGTCTGACTTCCCTGTTCAGAGACGTTGCATATTTTAAAGAATTTGGATCTATCTTTTTATTTCCGCCTTCTGGGTTTTGTGACTCTCCCCGGAAGGCGCTGCTTCCCCAGGATAATATCGTTAACTTTTTTCTGTATTCCCTTCTGATGCTGCTACATTTCGACAGTCTGTACTCATTCCTTGCCTCCCACGTCTCCGTGTGGTCCCTCACTCCTCTCCTCTGACTCCCCACTCTCTGCCCAAGTGACTGTCCTCAGGCCACGACTTCAGCCACCGCCCTGGGGCTCTGTCTCCAGTCTTTCCTCTGGGTTCCAGACTTGCGTACCCCCCTATCTGCGAGACGTCCCAGAAAGGCCACCAACTCGGCAAATCCAGAACTGCACCCAGGGCCTTTCTTCCTAAACCCGACTTCCTTTCCCCCTTAGGGAATGGCTTGCAAGCCTGGGCCTCGTCCTTTTCACTGCCCTGTCCTTCAGCCTCCACAGCCACGGCCCACCAGGCGTGTGCAGGGGGTCTCCTGCACCCTCTGCCCACCGCTCTCTCCCCACCCTCCCGCCCCGGCCAGAGGTGAAGGCGGCCGAGGCTGCGGCCTCAGCCCACTGGTTCACCTCTCCAGCTCCACTCTCACCCGCCCTAACCCTTTCTCCACACGGCAGTCAGACTGAGCTCTTCAGGGAGCAGCTGAGATCACATCACCCTTCTTTTTCTGAAAACCACTGGGATAAAGCATAAAACCCTTCCTGTGGCCAACAAGGCCTTGCTTGGCCTGGCCTCTGCCTGCCAGTCCGGTCTCGGTCTCTCTCTGTGCCCCAGTCGTGCAGTCCTCTTCAGGGTCTCCAACCACACGTCCCTGGCACACGCTCCTCTCTCTACCTGTCACGCTCTCTTCCCTCCACACCCCGCCCCTCTTCCCCAGTTAAACCCTGTTCTCCCTTTCTCTCTCGGTGCAGCCGTCCCTTCCATGGGCCCACAGGTTATACTTTCTCTTAGTGTCATACACCTTTTTCTCATCACACCCATCCCAGTTTGTGCAGATTATACTGACGTATTTGATTGCTTGATGTCTGTCAGCCTCCCCCATAAGACCACCAGCTCTGCGAGGGCAGGAACTGGGTCTGTCCGGCTCAGCACAGTGTCCAGCCCGAGGCAGGTGCTCAGTGAACCTCTGCTGAGAGAACAGCTCACTCTTGGCCTCTCGCGACGCTGTTGCTTCCTCGGCACCAGCTGCCAGGCAAAGCCAGGCCCGCTCCCGCTTTCGAGCTGCAGCGAAGAGAAGAGGACTCGTTTCTCTTTGCCAAGGGCACGTGGCAAGTCTCAGATCCATGTCTCGGGGATGCTGGAGAGACAGAGAGGGAGAGGGAGAGGGCAAGGGAGGGGCAGGAGGCTGGCTTCTTCGGGGAGAGGCTGGAACGGGGCGATGAAGCTTTGGGCCGCAGCTCCCCTCTCGTCGCCCCTCTCGTGATGCGATCAGCAGAGGAAACTGTGGGTGCACAGCTGCCGGTGGGGATCCGGGAGGGAGGACGCAGCCTGAGAGGCCCCGGCAGTCGGTGCTCAAGTGGCGGGCGGTGGCCCCACGGCCCAGTTGCGCTGGACGGGGGTGAAACACAGGCTGATTCTGTTGGCGTTAGGTGGCCACATGGACAGCAAAAACGCACCCTGCTTCCCGGCCGAGACGAGTGGGATGAATTAATTATTAACGAGTGACGGAAAGGAAGGAGGGCATGAATAATGGGTAAATGGGTGCTAGCATGCCCTCTCACAATTTCTGACAGACATTTGTAGAGTTTCTAGTCTGGGGCTAGCCTTGGACCCCGCTCTCCTGCCCAGAGACACCAGGGAAGCCAGTGACGTGGGCAAAGGCGTCCCTGCCACAAGCCTACCAGCCGGAGGACGCCCCCACCACCAGCGGCCCAGCCCAGGAGGCTTCTTTGTCCCCACAGGCCTGAGGCTCCCTCCCCACGAGACAGGCTGAGCAGCCCGGCCCAGGGCGGTGCCCTCTCAGGCGGCACCGTCGGAACCGGCGGGAGCAACAGAGACGCCAGGCAAGCCAAACAAAGCAGGGTCACACCACAAAAGCTCTTGACCTTGAGTTATCATTAGAGCCACAGCCCGTATAAGCAAACAGGGAGGCCGCCTGCTAAGTAAAACAATTAACCGCCACCCACTGTCTCCTAACATGAAAGATAAGGTATCAAGTATAGGACCAAAAATCGCCTACCAGACCAAGAACGAAGAACACGGCGACTTTAACGGAGTGCTGAGAGGAAATGTCACAGAACTAAACGTTCACATTGGAAATGAAGAAGTCTCAAATCAATCATCGAAGTTCTGCTTCAAGAAACTAGAAAAAAGAGTAAAAGAAACCCAAGGAAAGGAGAAAGACGATTATAAAAGTCAGAGCAGAAATTAATGAAGTTGAAAATAGGAAAAGGATAAAGAGAATCAATGAAACAAAAACCTGGTTCTTTGAAAAAAAAAAATCAGCAAAGCTCAGAAACCTCTAGCAAAACGGGCAAAAATAAAAAAGAGAGAAACACCATTCACCAATGCCAGCAGTGAAGGCCGGGTGTGTCCATGGTCCCTGGGGCCATCGAAAGGAGGAGGGATAAACTACAAATAACTTCACACTCATAATACAACAAAGTAAAGAGGAAACGGACCAATTTCTAGAAAACTCTAGCCCATGAAAACTTAACCGAGATTAAAGATGTTACCCAGATAGGCTCAGAACCATTAAATAAATTGAATTCATAACTAAAACCTCCCATGAAAGGAGTCCCCAAGCCCAGGTGGTTTTACGGAAGAATTCTACCAAACATTTCAAAAATAACTAACAGCTCTCAAAAGAAGGCGTGCAAATGGCCAATGGGCATATGCAAAAGCGCTCACCATCACTGATCACCAGAGAAATGCAAATCTAATGGAAATGAGGGATCATCTCACTCCCTCAGCATGGCGGGCATCAAAAAGACAAAAAAATAATAGTAACAACAAGTGTTGGCAAAAGGACACGGAGGAAGAAGGGGTCCTCGAGCACTGTGGGGAGGATACAAACTGATACAGCGCTTACGGAAACAGTTTGGAGGTTCTTCAAAAATTAAAAACAGAACAGCCATATGTTCCAGCAGCCCTACTTCTGCGGAAACGGGGGTGCACAGTGGAACGGGCTACCGGAACGCCCCGGTTCACTGCGGCATTGTTCACAGCAGGCATGATATGCAATCACCCTAAGTGCCCTTCGACGGATGAACGGCTACAGAACATACACAGACGCAATGGGATAGTGCTCGGCCTTAAAAAAGGCAGGGGATCTTGCCGTTTGGGACCACATGGATGGGCCTGGGGGACATTGTGCTCAGTGAAACACGCCAGACGCAGAAAGGCAAATACTGCGTGATCTCACTTACGTGCTAAATCTAAAGAAATGGTCAAACTTATACTGAGAGTAGAATACGGATGGTGGCTGTCAGGACTGGGGGCTTGGGTAAACGGGGGTTACTGGTTGAAGGGTTCGGGGTTTCAGTTATGCAGGGAGGAGTCCTGGAGATCTCACATACTGCATGGCGACTGGAGCTAATGACACCATACTGCATACTTGAAATTTGCTAAGAGAATAGATCTTAAGTGTTCTCACCACACCCATAAAAACAACTATACACAGCCCTGGCTGGTGTGGCTCAGTGGATTGAGTGCCGGCCTGCACACCAAAGGGTCGCCAGTTCAATCCCCAGTCGCGGC
Organism: Mormoops blainvillei; assembly: GCA_004026545.1. Taxonomy (NCBI): domain Eukaryota; kingdom Metazoa; phylum Chordata; class Mammalia; order Chiroptera; family Mormoopidae; genus Mormoops; species Mormoops blainvillei. The sequence goes on from PVJD01009689.1 coordinate 35,753, forward strand.
ACGTGCCTGGGTTGTGGTCCAGATCCCCAGTAGGGGGCTCACAAGAGGCAACCACACATGGATGTTTCTCTCCCTCTCCTCTCTCCCTTCCCCTCTGTCTGAAAATAAAATAAAAAATACCTTTAAAAAAACACTATGTCCGGCACTGGATATGTTAGTTAGCTGGATTATGGTAATCATTTTAGAGCGCATATCTATATCACAACATCACAGTGCACATGGTAAATATATGCGGTTTTGTCAATTACACCTCAATAAAGCTAAAAACAATTGACCCAGATTTTACACACTCTCTTTCAGAAAACACTTTTTGAAGAAAAAGCACTTGACAACTCATTTTATAAGGCCAATATTACCCTGACACTCATATCTCCTATGAATTATGATGCAAAAAATCTCAACAAAATATCGTCAAGGTGATTTCAACAAAGTAGAAAAGGTATTCTGCACGATGACCGAGTGGGTATGCGACATCGATTTAACATTCAAAAAAAATCAATTAATTGTAATTCACCATATCGACAAACCAAAGAAAGATGATATGATCTTCTTAATTAATGCAGAAAAAGCACTTGACAAGATCCAACACCCATTCGTGAGTTTTTAAGAAAAACCAGGAAGTTAGGAATAGAAAGAAATTACCCCATTGATAAAAGCAGCTAAAAAACATACCCGCCGCTAACATTGCACTTAATGGTCAAAGTTGTTATACTTTCTTCAAAAGGTCTGTTCTCACCGCTTTCATTTGACATAGTACTAGAAGTTCTAGCAACCACAATTGGCAAGAAAAATATATAAAAGGCATACAAACTGGAAAGGAAGAAATAAACTGTTCTTATTCACAGGTGATAGGATTATCAATGTATGAAACCTCAAAAATCAACAACAAAAAAATACTCCTAGAACTAATAAATTTGGCAAGTTCTCAGGGTCCAAGATCGACTCACACCAACCAGCTATATTTTTATATACTAACAACGAATATACAGAAACTGAAATTAAAAACACAATACTATTTACAACTGCTTCAAAGATGGTAAAATACTTAGGTATACATTTAACACAATGCGTGCAGGATCAGCATGTTGAAAATTACAAAATTCAGATGAAAAACATCAAAGAAGACATACATAAATTAAGAGATGCTGTGTTTATGGATTAAAAGATTTAACAGAGTTAAAAGATCCCCCAAATGATCAGCAGGCTTAATGCAATTTCTATCAAAACACCAGCAAGGTTTTTCAGGACCTAGGCAAGCTTACTCTAAAATTTATATGGAAAGTCACAGACCACAGAATAATTAAAGCAATCTCGATGATGAAGAATAGAGTGTGAGGGATCACTTGATTCAATATCATTGTCATAGTAATTAAGACAGTGCGGGGAGAGACACATAGATCAATGGGACGGAATAGTGGACCCAAAAATAGACTCATGAAAATATGCTCAACTGTTTCTTTCTGACAAAGGTGCAAGGTCAATTCAGTGGAGAAAGGACATTCAGAGGCAAAAATTTGTTCCTCAGTCACCCTGAGCAGTGTGACTCAGTGGGTTGGGCGTCATTGCAGGTTCACTCCCGCGGGTCAGGGCACATGCCTGGGTGGCAGGTTTGGTCCCCAGTGGGGCCTGCACAAAAGACAACTGATCGATGTTTCTCTCTCACACTGATGTTTTTCTGCCTTGTCTTTCTCCCTCCCTTCCCCCTTTTTAAAAATAAATACATAAAATAAAGTTTGCACCTCAATCGAAACTTTATACATTATACAACATTTAACACAAAAAGCATCGCCGACTTCCATTAAACTGTAAAACTATAAAACTTTTAGAAAAAAAATAGGAGAAGACCTTCAGTTCCTAAGGCTAGGCAGAGAACCGTTCGCGTTGGTACCAAAAAGATGCTTCAGAGAAGTGACAATTGCGTTGGACCGTACCAAAATTCAAAACTTTTGCTCTTGGAAGGACGTGATTAAAGGATGAAAAACAGGCTACAATCTGCGAGAAAATATTTGCGGACCACGTATTCAACAAAGAACTTGTATCTATAACATATAAAGAACTTCCAACACTCAACAGTAAAAATAAACAAATGATAAAAGTGGAAAATGAGTAAAAACATAAACAGATATTTTGCTGAAGAGGATGGAGAGATGGCCAATAAGCACTTGGAAAGATGTCCGACATCATCGGTCGTTAGGGAAATCCAAATTAAAACAATAATGAGATACCGCTACGCTCCCGTCAAAATAGTGACCGCGCCAAATGCCGGCCAGGACGTGGGACCTGGATCACTCTTGCGGTGCTGGTGGGAAGCAAAAGGTACAGCCACTCTAGAAAACAGCGCGGCCGTTCCCCATCAAACTAAAAATGCAACACCACACAACCTAACCATTGCACTCTCGGGCAGTTATCCCAGAGAAATGAAAGTGGGCGTCACACCAAAGAAGTAGCCTCTTCCTCTGATAGGGAGATGGCTGTGGGGCAGAGAAGCTGGCAGACAGAAACTGGGGAGCTGCACGGAGACGTCCAAGGCAAGGGACACAGGACGGAAGAGGCCCCTTCCTAAAGCCACATTGACCGCAGGCTCCCGGCATCACCTGGAAGCGCCTGCCAGGCCGGAAGTGGGGGGCTTCGCCACCCCAACCGCCCCCACCCAATGCCCGCTGGCAGGGAGCTGGAAGGCTAAGTGCGGCCCAGCCTGCGGAGTGGAGGCAGGGCTCACTGAACGCAAGGCCCGCCCCCCGTGCGGCCGCCCCAGGAGGGGATTTCCCTACACCGTGATCGGACCCGATGCTAAATCATCCGGATCACACAGCTCACTCCCAGACGCTCTCTGTCCACTGACTTGATCTCCCCTCTGTCATCGGGGACTTCGGAATGACAGAAGACAGGCCACGGCGGGGGTTGGTACTGGCCGAGCAGCCAGTCTCCTGGGTCAGCTTATACAGCCAGGGGATTCTGAAATGCCAAGCCACGGGGGCAACCTCCGTCTTGTATTCCCGGAATACAAAATGAGGAGGGTCCTCTGAGAGCTGGCTCCTCCCCCGTCTCTCCAGGGCCACCAGTCTCCGGGCCTTTCTGCACGTCTGATGTTTCTCTCGCCTCCCCTCCCCTCCCCTCGCCTCCCCTCCCTTCCTCGCTCTGTCCCCACCCCGACTCCCCCAGGACTCCAGTCTGTCCCAGCTCTGGCTTTACATGACCTCCATTCAAGGGCCCAGCCAAACCCGATCATTGTCTCCGCACAATTCCATTTCCAGGGAGAGATCTGACAAGCTCAGCCGAAGTCAGGTGTCTACCCCTCTAGTCTCCTCAGCTATGAGGGGGGTCGGGGGGGGGCGGGGGGAGGCGTCCGTGCAGCTGCAGGGTCGGGACTGCCCCGGGCCCGTGGATATATCCGAGGGCCTGGGGAATCTAAGAAGGGAAATGGACAGAGGATTCACAGCGGGGGGCGCCCAGCACTGTGTGGATGCCTCACCTGAAGGCCATACTCACCCGTACCCCAATTTTGAGAAGGCAGTAGCCCTGCCATGCCTCTGGCCTTGGGACGGTAACACCGGATCCTGGTCTATTCGGCCTGTATCTTACATCCTGTTGAACGACTGAGATATGAAATAACTTTATTTCCCTCAAGATGACATACCGAGCGCTGGCAGGGCCTGCCGTTTTGAAGAAACCCGGAGCTAAGGATTGTAAAACATGGCGTGGGAGGAGCGGGGCACGGCAGGAGGCTCCCGGCGTTGGGGTCAAGCTGAACTGTGTTTAAATGCCGGGGTACTTCTCAAGTTCACCGAACCTCGCGGGGCCTCCCATGGCAGATCCTTTCAATGTGGAGAGAAACCCAATGACAGAGGCCAAGTGCCAAGCCCAAGGCCTGGGTCATTGCTGGCCTTCCATACCCTCCAGACACTGGCGCGCTAAAAAAAGCCCTGTAGCCACCAAGAATAACTTCCCTGAGGAGGGGATGTCCCTGTACAAGGTATGGGCCTCACGCGCGTGGCTGGAGGCTGAGGGTCCCAGCCCTGTGGTAGCACTGGTAACGTGAGGGTGAAGGATATGTGATGCCAGGCCGTGGCACAACTGCCGTCGACGTGGGACATCGGTAGCCGGCCCAGGCTTCACACCGTGGCTCTACCACGTCCTCACCGTGTGACTTCTGGCACACGCCCTCACCTCCCTGGGCCTGCTCCTCATCTGTGACAGAGGGCAGGATAGTAACACCTACCCCTGGCGTTGCTGGAAGGATTAAGTGGTAAAGTGCCTGCGAGTGTGACCGTCACACAGTCCATGCAATGTGTTACTTTCAAAAGCAGAGAGAGAGGTACATACGGGGTCCATGGGAACACGGCGCGGAGAGGGCAGTGCAGACGCCACGCGTGAACGATTGGCAGAGGGAGCTGCTGGGGAGCGGAATGGGGAGAGGGGTTGAGGCACAGTGGGTGCTGCTCGGTTCCAGACAGAGGCTGGATGGAGGCGCCGCAGTGTGGGCGACGCGGTGGGGGTGGGTCACGGAGCACAGCAGGCCCCTCCAGGGGCGGGAGCAGGAGTCAGGGAGGACAAGCTGCTCGGTTGCTGGTGGGGGCACCCCTGTGGCAGTGGCCTGACCTGTGGGGGTGAGGAGCTGAGCTTGGGGCGGCCTGTGGTCCGGCAGAAGGCGGTGGTCGGAAGGCGTGAGCTGCCGCGCTGAGCTCTGCAGCAGGGGCTGAGGCCCCAGGCGTCACCGGAAGGGTGACAACCGGCTCTCAGCTCCTTCCCCAGGCTGCCGCCAAGCTGATCCCTCTGACCTTCCCACTGGAGCATTTCCTCCCTCCCAGCCACGACCCTCGGAAGGTCCTTGAATGTGCAACTTTTTATAGATCACATTTATTCTGCCCGGGAAATCAGCCTTCGACCGAAACGGTGCCCAGGCATGAATCATAGTGTCCGGGGTGCGGAGAAAATGCAGGGAGTCAGCAGTTACGGGGTGGGGCCCCAGGGTTTTCATTCACAAAGAGATTTTTCAATTTTATTAAAATCAATAAGAGTTTTATTACGGTATAAACGCAATGAGGGCCCCTTGCTTCGAGGATAACAAACCACGCTGCCGCGGCGACTGGCACAAGAGCCCTCTAACCAGAAGAAACCCTCTCTGGCAAGGAGAAGGTTCACACCCACGGCAGAGCTGGCCCTTCAGGTCTGAAGAGAGAAGCGCTGTGGCAGAAGAAACACACCTACCAGAAACTTCCCAGGAAAGCGCCCTGTCCTGTACTGTGTAACCTCTCCTCGTGTTCCTGCAAATTCTAGGAAGCCATGACCTCATGGGTAAAATACTCCGTGGGCACCAGAGGCAGAGTCAGTTGCAGCATTAAGATCGGCTCGGAACTGGGACCGTCCTTCCGTGAGAATAAACCGCACGGATGAGAAGTGCGTGTGGAAGCCCTTTGCAAACTATGAAGTGCTGTCTGCCTGCTGCATCTGTTCCTTTATCCTTATTATTATTATTCATAACCATGGACACTCGGGTCCTGTAAACAGAGGCCCGGAGAAAGGACGACAGGGGCTACGAGCTTAGGAAGGGGGAGGCTAAGGGCTGTCCCCACCGAAACCAGGACGGGGGGGGGACACAGTCAATGTATGCACGAGGCATGAAGGGGAGAAGAAACAAGATGAACCCAGCCACGTCACAGCCGTCCCCCAAACACACACGCGGGCGAGTGCACACACGCAGCTCTGGGAAGAGGGGTGGAGCTCTGGGGGCCAAATCCCAGGTCCGGGTAGCTTGGCTCTCCGAGGCGGCCTGACTCCCCGGGGCAGCTGTGGGCAATGGGCAGCATGAGCTCCCAGGACCCACCCCTGTGACCCGAAGGGGGCTGTGTCAGGGGAGGGAGCTCTAGGCTGGGCCAGGGAAGCAGCCCTGCTGGTCCTAGCGTCGATGGCTCTGGCCCCCTGTCTGAGATGCCCTGGCAACTGCAGTCACCGGCCTGAAGCTGGTCACTTTGGGAACCACAGAAACCATTTGCTGGGGCGACAGGCGGGCCCCGCCACCTGCGGAGGCCACCGGGTCTCCTGGGAGGCTGCAGGCCTGGTTGTCCGCGTCCAGGGGCATCGACGCTGTCTTGCCTCCGAGAAGCCACGCAGGGCCCAGAGGCAAGGAACTGGGCCTCCAGGCCAACCCAGGGGACAAATTCCAGTCAGGGAAGGGGCTGTGGTTGGGAAAGAGGCTGTGATGTGGTTCCTGCAAGCCTCGGGTTTTTGGGTTTGTTTTTTTAATTAAAACGACAGTAACAACCAAGGTACTTAAAATTCCAACCCGAACAAAAGTCTCTGCACTTTTATTCGGCCCCCTTTCCAGCCTTTGTCCGCACAGACACGCCTTTTCCCGTCGTTGCAATTATAACCTGTGCCTAATTTTGTAGCAGGTGGGGGCTTTGTCCACTTAGCATAAAAAACATTTTTTCATGTTCCCGCACTTGTATAATCAAATTTAACAGCTGCGTAAAACAAGAGAGTGTGGATGCCCCTAATTTACTAAATAATGTTCCTATTACTGGGGATATAGGCTACTTCACAATGTTTATTATGGAGTCATGCCACATTGAACATCTTCAAAGGGATAATTTTTTGCTTTCGGGGGCAAACTAATAGGACCAAAGGACATAAATATTTTCGACTCATTGCACACCGTTCCCTTAAAGAGTGGCGACCGAGTTTCCTGCACCCAACCCATAGCCCACCCCCTCACCCCAGCCTCGCCACGGCGGCTTGCCATAAGTGTGCCTTTGGGGGTGATGCTTCCTACTAGTTTAATAAGTATCAAATAGCGCCTCAAGACTGCGTCCATTTTAATTGCTCTGATTACTAGCAAGGCTAACCATTTTCCCAGGTGTTTGTGAACACGCCGATTTCCCTCAAGCGAGCAGCCTGTTTCAATGTGTTGCCTGCTTATCTGCTGGGTCATAATCTCTTTTCTCTTATAAAGAAATTTAATGAACTCTTTATGTAGCAGAGCTAGCAACCCTTTGTTATTGCTGTTGGTGCAAACACCTCTCTCCGTCTAGCGTTTTCCCGTTTCGGTGCATTTTTTAAACGGAGAGGAGTTTTTATGTCGTTCTCGCTGTCATCTGTCAGTATGTTCCTTTGCTGTTTCCCTATCGTTTCAAAGCCAAGAGTGCATTTTGTGCTGGCTTTCTTTATAAAGGTAATAAATATTGCATTTTGTGTGAAGTTTTCTGTTTTAAAAGCTATTGAGCTCTTTAATCCCTCTGAGGTCTCTTTTGGTAGAAGGGGGAGGTCAAAATTAAAATTCTTCAGTGCTATCCAATTTCCCATCATTCATTATTAATTATTTTTTTAATTATTATTTTATAAAGTCTTCTGCTGTCGAACCTGCCAGATCTTGAGGTTCGCCGTTCTTTTTAAAGACTGTCCTTTGATGCACACACTTCTACGGAACGAAAGAGAAGCCCAGAAATAAACCCGTGCCTTCGTGGTCAATTAATATTTGACGAAGGAGGTTATACAATAGAGTGGAGCAAAGACAGTCTCTTCCGTAAGTGGCATTGGGAAAATTGGACAGGTACAGGCAAACAATAAAACTAGACCACCAAATTATACCACGCACAAGAATAAAGCCAAAATGGATAAACGACTTAAATACAAGTCATGAAACCATAAAAATCCTAGAATAAAATGCAGGCAGTAAAATCTCAGGAATCTCTTGCAGCAATATGGTTGCCAATATATCTCCCAGGGCAAGGGAAACAAAGGGAAAAGTTAACAAACGGGGCTACAGCAAACTAAGAAGCCTTCGCACAGCAAAGGGAGGCACCAACGAGACTAAAAAGAACCCACCGTATGGAAGAACACATGTGCCAATGATACATCTGATAAGGGGTTAATATCCAAAGTATATAAAGAACTTATACGACTCAACACCAGAGAGACAAACAACCCAAGTAAAAAATGGGCAAAGGACCTGAATAGACACTTCTCCACAGAGGACAGACAGATGTCAGACAGACGCATGAAAAATGCCCCGTGCCACCAACCATCACAGGGATGCAAGTTAACACCACAGTGAGACATCACCTCACACCTGCCGGGGTGGCCGTCATCAGTGAGTCGGCAAAAATGTGGGGAAAACGGAAACCTGGTGCAGCCACCGTGAAAAAGAGTGTGGAGTTTCCTCAAAAAATTGGAAAATGGATCTGTCTTTTGACATAGCACATCCCGCTTCTGGGAATATTATATCTTAAGAATCTCAAAGTGCTAATTCGAAGGAATATCTGCACCCCTATGTTCATGGCACCATTATTTACAGTAGCCAAGACCTGGAAGCAGCCCAAATGCCCATCGGTAGACGAGTGGATAAAAACGCTGTGGGACATCTACACAGTGGAATACTACTCAACTGTAAACAAAAAAAAGAGGGAAATCTTACCTTTTGCTACAGCATGGACGAACCTGGAGAGCATTATGCTAAGTGAAATAAGCCAGTAAGAGAAAGACAAGTGCCACATGATTCCGCTTGCGTGTGGAATCTAGTGAACAAAATAAACTGACCAACGCAATACAAACGAAAGCCCAGATACGAGGGATGGACTGACAGCCATCAGAGAGGAGGGAGGAGAGGACGAGATGAAAGAAGGTGAGGAAATTAGCCAAAGGGCACACATGCATGACACAGAGACAGACACAGACGTCACCGTGCGATGGCCAGAGGGAAGTGGGGGGGCCGGGGGTTGGGGGTGCCGCCAAAGGAGGGGCAAACGGGGACATATGTAATAGCGGCAACAATAAAAATAAAGTAAAAAAAAAAAGTCCTTTTTGAAATCCTTACCTGTTTGCTTTACCAGAGTGCATGTGCTAAGTTCAAAAAGACACTTGGGATTGACTGGAGGTAGGTTATGTTTGCAAGTTAACTTACGGCGCTGAGATGTTTTCACAGAACCAAGTGTGCTCGCGTTGGAACATATTATGTCTGTCACCCTGCCCCCGCCCCCCGGGGTTTGCAATTCTCTTCAGAAAGGTCAGGCATACATTATGGTTATTTTTATCTATGCTAGATCACTTGTTTCTGTCATAAATGGATTTTTTCATTACGTTTCCTAGCGAGTGCTAGTGTTCCGAACCACCATCTGGTTTTATGTATACGGTTTGTCTTAATATTCTTTCTTAAACTCTTTAATTTACATATTTTTGCTGATTCTTTTGTACCCACTACCATACAAAGGTTCTTGTGTTGTCTCCTTTTCCCCCCGGTTTATTTTGTCTTGCCTTACCGAATCGACTGGGATTCCAAACGAGATCAACGTGAACTACCGCTAATCCTTTCGGGAACTTGGTAGGGTGTAAATTAAGTCGCTCATTAATTATCAGTGTAACGATAAGAGGAATTCATGTTTGTTCCTAATTTTGAAGTTACTTCACCAGTGCTGCTTTGGGGTTTAAAATAGGTATGCTTTATTCTATTGAAGAAACTTTTAACTCTTCCATTATTCTCTTTTAAAATGGTTGAGCATTATCGAATTATTTGCAGGGTAACCGTTAAGATGATGTTACGTCTTTGATTGTGGTCTTCGTGTTGAATGAATTTTAGGGGAAATGTGACATTTTCCCCCTAATGACAAAGCTGGAATTTCAACCCATGTTATTTTACTGGGTCCTCATTTTAGGGAAGTGTGTTTAAGGTCACCGACCCTTGTGTGTTGCTTATAGTTGTGTAATAACCAGCAAACACAGGCAGGCAAAAGGCCTCTTCAGATAGAATTCTTTCTGCCTCTAATCATTTCAGAGCACCTGTGTTTCAAGGGCAGTGCAGGGAAGCACCTGGGAGACTGAGAGAGAGAGAGAGAGAGAGAGAGAGAGAGAGAGAGAGAGAGAGAGAGAGAAGGGAACATGGATTTGTTGTTCCATTTCCTTATGCATTTTAACTGAGACCCAAGAACCTCTCACAACGGAAAACGCTACTCGCCGCCTCAGGTTATGCATGTCCAGCTCGCCCCCCGCAGCCAGCAGGGCAGTGCCCACCGCCCTCTCTGCGCCCACAGCGGTCCGTCCCCACGCGCGCGCTCCGGGCCTCTCCTTTCCGCTGCGCTGGGAGAGACGTCTGTTCTGCTCCGATTGGCCGGCACAGTTGCTGCCTCGCTGGGATCCCAGCTGAAAACGGGGCCCTGTCCAGCACGGCACCCCCGCCTGGGTGACCACCACGCAGCCCCGCTGGGAGCAGCGGCTCCGCGGGAGCCGCACCCGGCCACTGTCTCATTCCCGCCACCTTGCGGGCCACAGGTTTCCAGAATCATCCCACAGACTCTTCACCTGAATTTAATGTCAAAACCGTGAGGCAGGGGCTACGGCTGACATCCCCATTGCACAGGTGGAAACTGAGGCCCACAGAGGATGATGGAATCGCCTAAAGCTCACCCAGCGAGGAAACAGTAGGGCCCCGTTCCCACGTCAACGCCAATGTGATTCCGAACCTGAAGGCCTTTTTACCACATCACACTGTCTTCCTGCGGGGTAATCTCCCCTTTCAAGCTTGAAATAGAGAATTCGAACGTCTCCAGCCAAGGGAGTGAGGTGTGCGTTTGATTTAAGTAACGTGAAGCTCCCAGGCGTGCGGAGCAGGCAGGGGCTGCCTCGGGCTGGGTGGGGACCGGGATTCCCTCCGCTGCTATTTTAATTCTCACAAGCACAGCCAGTGGAGCGGTCTCATCCTCTTGGTGACCCAAATGCGAGCGGAGCAGCGAGGGGGTGCGCGTAGGAGGGGGGGGCGGGGCTAGGCTTGCCCTTGGGAAGGGCTTTGGTTCTGCAGGTGGAAGGGTGTTTGCTCTGCCCTGAGGGCGTAGCGGGGCAGGACTGTGAGTCCCTGGAGCTGCAACGGGGGCGGGCCCTGATTCCCGCGGAACCCGAGGACTATAACTCGGGGTGCACCCCCGACGCCAGGGCCCCGAGCTCAGACTCCCCCTGGAGGGCGAGAGCACTCACTGCGCCTGCCAGGTGAGGAGGGCCTGGGGGTGGTAGGCCAAGGCCAGCTGAGCTCATTCTGTGCCCAGGGCCATCCTGGGAGCCTGTCCAGGGGAGCGTTGGGGGGAGGGGGCCTGAGCTGGCTGTGAGGAGAGGGAAGGGGAGGAGGGAGCAGTGGGAACATTAGGAGAAGTGCGAGAACCGCAGCACGGAAGGCGGCGGGGGGACCTTGGCCAGCAAGGGCCACACTGTGCGCAGGTGGAGCAGGAAGAAGAGGCCCTGCGGGGGCCTGGCTCCCAAAACGGCAGTGAGAGCTGTGACGCCCTGCCAGGGCAGAGAAGCCGCCTGCCCACCGACAGGCGGGCGGGCAGCTCGGGGAGAGCCCGGCGCTCCTGCCGCGGCCCCGGGCTCTTCGCAGCTGCGCCTGCGGCTCCCTGGCAGGGCCGCCAGGTCCAGGGCTCCTGCCGCCACGAGGGGGTCCCGCAGGCAGCCCTCCCGCTGGGGGTGGGTGCTGTCCTGGGTGGCGAGAGGCCCCGGGGACCCTGAGGGAGGAGGCGGTACACCTGGAGGCGGCTGTAACAGATTGGAAGGAGCGAGCAGAGACCGCAGCCAGCAAGTGCGCGTGGAGCCCCCGCCTCCCTCCCTAATGGATCACTCCCCACTGCCTAAAAATAGACCCCATGATTTCTCACCTGAAAAAGCTCCCCGCCATCCTCCTGTGATCCCCCTCTCCGTCCAGCCACCTCCCCACCTGTCTGCTGCTGGGCGGTGAAGCCCGTCAGAGCTGCACTCGCTCCCTTGGTCACCCCCTGCCCACCCGCTACCCCATGCTGGCTGGCTCCCGGGCCACCACCACGGACACTGGCTTGTCCTTGGCCCCGTGTCCCCAAGTGCCCATTGCTCACTCTCCACTCTGTCTTTGGGGGGCTTCTCTCCTCCCCACAGGCCTCTGAACTCTGCTTGACCCCAACCCTGAGCAAGCATGAAAGACGTGGAATGCCCCCCTCAGGCCACCCCGCCTCTGACTCCTGACTCGCTCTCCTGGAAATCGCTGACCACAGCGGGACACTTTCCTGTTGGGCCCTTCTGGTCACTTCCCCCCGTTTGTCCAGCTTCCCCTCCAAAGATTCTGCTTATCTCGGTTTGCCCCCCCTTCCCCCTGTGAAAGAAAAACCTTTCGCTGCGTGATTCTGCGAGGCTTGCAGGTTTCTGGGATCAGAGCGTTCTTCCTATTGCAATCCCCTTTCTCACGTAAGTGTCCCCTCTCTGAGTCCAGATTTCGTTCTATTTGGCATCATGGTCATCGGCTGGGCGGAACCGGCATCCAGTGGACAGAGAGGCCTCACAGAGGTGACGGGAGCCTGCAGAGATGGGGACCAGTGGGAGACCAGGCGTTCTTTTTGACTAGCAACGGACATACAGATCCAGCTGGGTCCAACCCCTCCGGAGCCAGAGGCAGAGCCGGAAGACACCAGGGAGCTGATGCTCTCAGCTTGCGTGGCTTTGAAGACCAAGACCCTGAGGCAGAGGGGGCAGGGCCTCCCCCAAGAGCACGTGGCCTGTCGGTGACGGAGTCAGGGCTGGATCTCGGTGTTTCCCAACCCCAGTCCTCTCAGGGCTCCTTCCGGGCCTCCATCCTCCCTGGACACATTGGCGAATGAGACCATGGAGGCGCAAAGAGCCTCCGTGGGGACATGCGGGTGGGGACGCTCCACGCAGGGACAAGTCTTGGGTCAAGAGAACATTCCCGCCTCTCCAGGGAAGAGCCTAGACAGGCAAGCCCCCAGTCCCCTCCGTTCCTTCATAATTCCTGCATTTAACCTTTCTAATTAATGAGCAAACATTCTTTGCAAAACAATGTTTAAACACCTCAGGATTAATTTAATCAAATATTTAATTGCCCTGTAGTTAATCATCTGAGTGTAATGAATTGGACCTCCATCTCTGGGAGTTGGGTTTATCCCAATGACTTCTGAAAATAAATATGGGATGGGGCCTTTGCAAGCAGACTTTCTGCCTCCTTTTGGGGTCCTGTGGGGTCCTCCTGCTCCTTGAGCCCGGCCAACAGCCTGAGCTCCGCTCTCTGGGGCTGAGAGGGTGCAGCCTCGACTGGGAGAAGCAGGTGGGCCGGGGGCCAGCACGGGGGGCCGCATCACTCCAGGCCAGGGAAGGCTGAAAGAGAGAGATGCAAACCGGTCCCACCGCCCCAACCGCCGGCCTCCGGGCAAGCTGCCGGCCCCCCGCAAGTCTCCGCACCTCCGCCTGTGAAACGGGAAGGTGCCTGGACGGCCAGTCTCCTCGCACTCTGCACAGGGTCAGACGGGACCTCGAAAAGGGTACTGTGAAGACATATGCACCCATGGAGAGCACACGGTGTCCTCGGGCACTTGGACCCCTTCTCGCCATCCTCAGAGTCCCCCGGGCATCGAACAGGCAGCTCGAGAGGCGACTCAGCCCAAAGGGCTCAGTCCCTTGCCCGCAGCAACGCAGTGTGCCGTGGCCCGCCGTCAGGGAGCATCCGGGGAGCAGAAGGCAGACGCCCTGCTTGTGCTGGGAGCTGGAAAATTCGCAGGGAAGCTGGCAGGAGCCTCAGAGCCCCAGCAGGGGGGGCCTTAACGCTGCACCCGGCCCTTCTCCCGAGACACTGGGCGGGACGGACACTGCGCCATCTGTGGGCAGCCGAGGATGTTCCCCAAGGACAGAGATCTGATCAGGGCTAACAGTGAGCACTGCTGATGGATGTGTCAGGCCCTGGCCTCCAACTTCACACGTGGTCACTCTGAGTCCTTAAAAGCCCTGGGGTCGGGTAGGGCCAGTCTAGATCATTGCCCTCCTCCTTCTCCACCTACCTTATAAGTTACACATAAAGAACCAGGGAGGTTAAATAACGTGCCCCAAGTCATGGCTGCAGGGACGCGTTCCAAACCCTGCACCATCCCGCCTCCTGGGAGACGTGAAGGCTCTCATAGGGCTGGACGAGGTGAGCTATCAGCCGGGCACACATGCAGACAGCAGCTAGCCTGGCATCATGCTTCTCCGATGGGGCCCCTGGCCCCGGCTCTGGGAGAATGAACTAGTCTCTTCCAGAAGGTCAGTGGGACCACCAGAGGGAGGGTCAGAGAGCTGCCCTAACTCGCCCCATGAGCGGGCTAAATTTTCGTCCGTCTCTAGGCCGAGGGAAGCATCAGCGGTCAGTGTCCCAGCTCCCCGGTGCTGCCTCCCTCTGACCAGAGGGCAAACGGGCTCCCCGCTGTGACGTCTCCGAGGAGGCAATTAGCCCTGACAGGCGCAGCCTCTGACCCAGCATCCGAGCCTTCAGCTCCACGTCACAGAGGATTGATTAACTCAGGCCTGACTTGGGAGCTGCCAGGCCGGCCGCCTTCCCGGCGTTATTTATGCGACCCCATTAGCTCAAGGAGAGGCAGGATTCATAGAGCCATCATGGCCTCGGAACTCAGTGAAATTAATATACCTGTGACTGAAACACGCATGGAGCCTGCACCTCCCCCACTTGATTGGGAAGGAGGGGAAGGAAGAGAAACCCCAGGCTCCCGGTCAGAGAGGAGGGGCTTCTGGTTAGAGGAGAGAAGGGATACCCAGAATCCACCCCTTCTGCTCCGTCTCCACAGCCAACACCCTGGTCTTGTTCTCGGAGGCTCATCAAGCCGCTGTCCCCTTCCAGGTCCCCCAGCCTCTGGGCTCACCGCAACCAGTAACCCTCCGTGACGTTTTAGAACCTGGGGCAGAGCACAGACTATAAAGACTCCTTGGTGGATCACTGAAAGACAGGGACGCAGCCAAGCTTCCCGTCTTAGACGGTGCTTTGAAAACCCTCTTCTGTTAAGTCCCTTTAAGAGCAGAGCCATGAGCTTGGCACGGAGATCGAGAGGCCCGGCTGCAGAATCAGACGGTGCTGTGTTCACATTCGAGCCCTTAGTATCTGCAGTGACAAAACACAGGGAGCAAATCAAGGGACCGGGAGGGGGAGAACGATCGGACACCCACATCCAAGAATACTCTGCGGCCGTAGAAGAATGAGGATCACCTCTTTTTGCTGCCACGGAAGAATCTTTGGGGTATATTCTTAAGATTTTTTTTAAAAGGCCAGAGGAGAAAAAGAAAGATGTAAAAGCTAAAGATAAAAAATAAAGTGGGGAAAAAAGGGTCATGGTTTATATAAGAAAATAAGAAAATGAAAATATATACCTACTTGCTTTTTTTCATGGAGGGATAAGCCATGAAACGTTTCAAACTGCACCCAAGGAGACGGGAGAGGCCAGGGCGAGGAAGGGGAGCGGCGATAAAAGGCGGTTTCCTGGAATGCATGTTGCTTTACTGTTTTTGTTTGGGAACCATGTGAATAGTTTCCATAATTGCACAAAAAACATAAGACAAAATGAAATCTTAAAAAGCAGTCCCTAAGAAAAGAAAATAGAATGGAACAGAAGAGTCCGGCGATATGTCCCGTTAGCCCCTCGGCCGCCCAGAGAGGAAGTTGCCCCATGACTTTGAATCGCGGGGATTTGAATGCACAGCCCCAGTGGGACTATGTCACCTGCAGACTCATAGAAATGCAAACAAACAAGCAACCCCAAATAAACCCTTTTCAGTCGTCATGGAATGGGTGGGGGCGCCGGTGCTGTTGTTAACACCAAGAGGGGCGCGTGCGCGGTGCGAAGTCAAAACAAAAACTGGCACGGCCGGCGGGAACCTCCGCCAGGGCGCAAAACCGGGGTAATCCCCGCCTCCTCATTTGCGCCCCGCCTTTCAGGGACCCGGAGATCTCCGTTCTTCATCGTTCGATGCTCACTATCAGTTGCCCTTTTGTTGCTGTTGCTTCGTGCAGGATGGCAAACCTGGTCCCCATCATGGCGTCTCGGCTCGAAGCTAAAGATACAGAATTGAATTTTGGAATTCATCCAGCTTTATTTAACTTACACTTAAACAGCCACACGTGTGGCTAGTGGCAAGGTGTTGAATAGCTCATATCACACATCCGGCCAAAGAGAGAGGGGAAAAAAATAGCTTCTGTTGGAGTTCCAGAACCCATCGCCACCCCCCCACCCCGCCTCCACCCCCGTGCCATCTCGTTCTCATTTAGGAGCAGGTGTAGGTGCTGTGGCCCCACTTGGCCAGGGCTCCGCCTCTGGCATACATCGCACAGGGGCCGCCGGCCCTGTAACTTTAAAAGCGAGGACCCTGCATTCGTTTGCCGGGCTGCCGGGACAAAGCGCCACGGAGCAGGTGGCTGAAACAGCAGGAATCTATGCCGGTGTCTCCCGGTTCTGGAAGCTACAGTCCACAGTGGAGGTGTTGGAAGGCTTGGTTTCGTCGGAGGGCTGTGAGGAAGGATCTGTCTCAGAAGTCTCCCCTCTGCTCGTAGATGGCCGTCTTTTACAGCTGTGCATGTCGTCTTTCCACTGTGTGCCTGTCTCTTTGTCCAAATTTAAAAAGAAAAAATGACATCAGTCATACTGATGACTTTTTTTTTTTAATTGATTATGTCCGTAAAGACCATATTTCCAAATATGTTCACATTCTGAGGTACTGGAGAGTTACGACTCCTATACATATTTATAGCATATATATATCTCTATATATCTATATATAGAGAGATATATCTCCCTCTGCCCTCCCTATTTTATATTTATATATAAATAATATACATATAAAACTGGGGGGCAGTGGGACACAGGTCACACATTTCGGCTTTAATTCCCACCCTGCTTGTGTTCCTTGTCCTTGTAGCTCCTTCTGGAAGCGCATGGGCCGGAGGGATAAATGTCTGGGTAGGACCAAGTCCCCTGGTCCCTGGCCATAATGCATCAAAATGACACCAAAGCTCCAGCCCCCCCGCCAGCAACCTAGGAACAGGTGCTCTGGGGGAGGAGTTTGCAGCCAGCAGACCCACTGATTCTTCACCCCTAGGGTCACCTCTGCACCAGCCTTCCCCTCTTCCGGCCGAAGGCTGGACCCCGGCTCTCTGGGCTCCTCATTGCCCTGCTGAAACTCATTCACTCACTCACTCATTCATTCACTCAATAACTTATATTCTAAGAGGCCCAGTGTGGGGCCCAGGGCACGACAACAAACAAGGTGCGAACTCTACCTTCAAGGGTTCCCAGCCCAGGGGCAGAGACAGACAGAAAGATGAGAAGCTCCAGCGTGGGGTGACAAGGTCTAAGATAGGAGAGCCCAGGGGTTCTGGGAACACAGAGGGGGTTCCTAGCCAGTGGGTGTGCAGGTCGGGGAGCCCTGCCTTGCCCGTCCTCACACCATCAAGTCTCTTCTCATTGACCGCGTGCATCCTGCAGAAGTGATGTGACGGGAGGTCCTCTCCATAGAGAGAAAGGCCAAAAGCAGACAACGGTGGCCCCGACATGGCCTGGGCACTTTCCAGATTAATTCTGGTCTTCATGGCAGAGGTCCCGTCTTGACTGGCCAGTCATGATCCCATCTTTTTTTTTTTTTTTTTTTTTTTTGCCGAAGGAGGGGCTTTCAAATGCCCCATGGACTGCATGCCGACCGGTTCCCAGAAAAACTCTGATCTTTATACCAGAGGTAGGCAAAGTATAGCCTGCAGGCCAAGTTCGGGCCCCTGCCTGTCCTCATCAATAAAGTTTTACTGGAAAAGTCATGCCCATTCATTTCCATCTGGCTGTGGCTTCTTTAGGAGTATGGGGGCAAAGACGAATAGTTGTAACAGAGATCGAATAGTTGTAATAGTTGTAACAGTTGTAACAGGCTGCAAAGCCTGAATTATTTACCCTGGCCCTTTACAGAAAACACTTGCCTGCCCTGCTTTAAACCATGAGAACGGCAAAGCTGAAGTCATTTAAAGGATTTTATGCCACGGGCCTGACCAAAAGTGTCCAGACAACTGTCCAGTGTGGAGGCAGGGACCGCGTCCTGGGTGATTTCTGGTCTGATTATTGTTGCTTGTAACTGTAGATAAGCCAGTCCCCTCCGCCCCCCACCCCGCGCCTCGGCTCCCCCCGGAAAGAGGAGGCAAGTAGATCCTGTGCTGTCTCCTGGTTCTGAGCCACGGCACTGGAGTCTGAGCAGCTCTCCAACCTGTCGGGGGCTCCGTGACCCCACGGGTGAGCTCTGTGGTCTCAGAGAGACCTTGCCACTACTCTAGCGAGCCCAGGGGAAGGGGCCCGTGAGAATGATGAGGGCGACCAGGCTCGGTCAGGCTCGATTATTCCCCCAAGGTGGCGCCCTCCGGCGGGGAATTCAGCACTGAAAATGAAGACCATGTGTCGCCTGCAACAAAACACCTGAATGAAAGATACAGAGCAGGGGTTCTGCCTTGTCTGGTCGATACCTAACAACCAAAGAGTTTCTAAATAGGCAAATGCCTGTGAGGGAGAGAGGCTTGCGGGCTGGAGGGAGTGCAGGGCTCTGACTAGGGGGCCGGGCTCCTTCGAGGCCCTGCCACTATCAGCCAGGTTGCCTTGGTCAAGTCACGAGCCTCTTGAGTTTCAACTTTCTCACCTTCAAAGGGGTTATTAAGACCTTCCACCTGGGGTCACTGGAAGGACTAAAGGGGCTGATGGGTCGAAAATGCGTAATATGTAGCACATGCAACCGTCTCTAAAACACAGTCAGCTCACCTTCACCTCTGCACGGAAATTCATTATTTGCATAGTTTTCACGTAGACGAACTCGTTGGGCAGGTTAAAAAAAAAAAGAGCACATAGGAAATTTTCCTTCACTAAGCACCTACCCTGGGCCCAGTGCCCCCCTGTCTTATCAGTAGGGAGGTATAAATAATGCATTGGAAGTCACCTTTGAAACCTCAGAGGGCTTTTCTTAGAAGTACGATGACAAGAGAGGGGAGTTAGAAGCAGGACAAGGGCATTCTGTACCCAGCACCTCCCGTCTCGGTGGCTCTAGGGGCAAGATTTCCAGTACTAGCTGGTTCAGCTGCATGGCAGCCAAAAACAGCCCCAGCCTCCCCCCGCCTGCCCGCCACACGCCAGGCCCTGTGCTGGGCGGCTTAGAGGCCTCCCGCCTGCTCCCTGCGGTGGGTGCCAGCAATCCCAATGTGATTTCCGGAGTCGGGACCGGTGGAAAGCCACTCTGGTCGCACACATTGTTGGATCTTGGATTTCCGAAGGCCCCACCGGGTGGGACTATTATATCATGTTGACAATATAAATTAGACTGATTAGGGGCTGACAACATCGTTAGGAATGATATACTATTTAGTAGTTGGCATTATTGCCTGTTAAATTTATACATGACAAACTACTTTCTCTCTCTGCCCAGTGACACTTTGGCACCAGCCCAAATCATAGGAAACACTGCAGGGTAAACCTAAGGCCACTCATTAACTGTCCCCAGGAGGTCCCTCAGCCCTCCCAGCCCTGCTGTTAGGTTGGCCTTTGGTAAAACTGTGAAGTAGAAGCTTATGATTCCCCCGGGGAAACCAGGGGTCTCACCCGGCTCCCAGTCCCCTGTAGAGATGACATTGTCATACATGGGAAAGAACACTCTACTTTTCACTAAAAGGCGGGCCGTTTAGTCTGACTCCTCTCTTGACCACCATCAGTCACTTTTTCCCCCTGGGCCTCAGTTTCCTCACATTAAAAAGAGAATTAAAGTTATCTGACTCTCTGTATGATGGGGGAGGGGGTTCTTCAGGTTGCGTGAGCCAGTGGATATGAAAGCACCTTGTATCAGTCAGTTCTTGCTGTGTAACAAACAACTACAAACATCTCAGGGCCACAGAACAATAAGCATTTATTTCACTCACCTGTCTATAGGTAAGCTAAGGATGTCTGAACTAGGCTGGGCTGGGCTGAGCAGTTCTGCTTCAGGCTGTGGGTTTGGCTAGAATCGGTTCCTTGCTACCAAATTGGGCTCTGGTCCATTTCTTCGATGTTTATTCTAGAGCCCAGGACGAGGAGGAGGCATCGACCCGGGAGAAGCTCTTCTCCTGGCAATGGTAGAGGTACAAGAGGGCAAGCCCAGCTACACCGGCACATCTCGGTGCGTGCGCTGAGTCTGCTTCCACTCCGAACTGAGTCACGTGGCCGAGCCCCACATTAAAGCGTAAGGAAATAAGCTTCCACAAAGGTGAAGGGGGACGGCGTGGGTAGTTTTAAACAATAACCTGGTCTACCACGCACCTGCGCTATTCGCCGGTGAGAAAGTACTCTTTCTTGTCCTTGCCTCAACTTCGCCCAGGACCAAGGAGCCAAATGTTCCGTTTTTTACCTATTGCTTGGGCATCGCAGCAACCTATTCGGCTGTAATCAATCCTACCGACCACTAACCCGCTGGGTGAACCAACAGTTGGTCGTGTCTAGTGGAACCTGTTCCCGGAGGTGTCCCGGGCTCTCTGAGTCCTCGCTGCAGCCACCTCCAGCCTGTGCAAGAGGCAGGTGCTAGAGGAGAGCTTTCTTTCTTCCTCCTAATTGTTCCAGCTCAACTTCCTCAGACAGGGAGCCACATAACAACACGAACCACGTTTGCACAGACCTTTGCAGGTAACCAAAGTCTCCCAGAGATGCCCGCCATTGGTCACCCCTAAGTAGCCCTAATCATATGCCCCTTTTACACGTCAGGAAACTGAGGCTCAGCCAGCCTCCAGTGGCAAGCCCCCAGCCACACCAACATAGAGTGGGAAGCCCCGAATTTGACTCCAGAGCTCAGCATCTTCCCTCCCCAGCTCTGCGGACGAGGCCCCTGCTGACCCTGTCCGGGTCCTGCCCAGACGCACCGCACCCCCCTAACGTAATGTCAGCCCTATACAACGGCCTCTCTACCACAACCACAGCCATTTGATTGCTGCTGTTTATGTGAACGGAAATAACTCCCTAGAATTTAATTCGGTAAATTTCAGTCTTTGTAAGCAGTTGATTCTATGATGACACAGCCCAGCCAGTCAGCAGTTACTCCAGCAATTTCCATGCAGCCAGCCCCTTGGATAACAGAGGGCATTCCAGCATCCCAGGCTGTTTGAAATTCACATTCCTTCGTTAGCATGCCGAGGACAGCCATTCTGTGACTGAAGAAAATACTTCCTGTCTAGAAAAATAAAACGTAATCTTGTGCCGTGGGTTAGCGTTTTCTGTCAGTTATTACAATAAATGGGGAGCTCTTAAGAAACATGGTTTCTGAATTATGTGGTCTGATAATTATTTAACCACATTGGCTGGAAACAACTATTTATCTAGGTCAGGGTAATGCAGTTCAGCAGACCCATTGTTGGGTCCCATGGATCCTGTCGGAGTCTCCTGTCAGAAACTGGACTCCCAGAATCCTCTGGGGCAGAGCGGAGGGTGAAGGGAAATGGGGGTGAATCTCTCAGGTCAGCATTGATACCTAGAACATGCACAGATTTGCTTGTATGGACCAGAAACTGGTGAATTTCTTGCAATTAGTGTGTGTGTGTGTGTGTGTGAGAGAGAGAGAGAGAGAGAGAGAGAGAGAGAGATTGATTGATTCAGTGTAGACCTGTTAACTGGGTCAAGCTAATGGGGCCATGACTTTGCGCTTCAGGAGCGGGGACAGTATCTTATTCATCGTGCCAGGAACTCGTGGGCAACCGTAGCTTCGAGGCTGATTGCCACAAAGCGGTAGGCGCAATCGACCCCTGAGATGCGGGCCCCATCCGGATTAATGTCTAGCCTCTGCTTTATCTTCAGCTCCTGGCCCAGGGCCTGGCACCGACATGGCACTCGATAAATACTTCCCGAATCTTGTCTGCCTCTGCACTGAGTATGGAAAGCAAAGAGTCTCAGGGACAAAGAAACTGGGGCCCATCTTGGAAAGGAGGCCAGGAGGAAGGAGGAGCTTGGGGTGCTGCAAAGGGTGGGAAAGTTGATGTTTTTTCTGAAGAAAAGGCTCATGGTCAAGATCACTGCCTTAAACGCCCAGCATGACCACCATGAGACAGGAGTAGCCCTATCCCAAGTAACTTTGGGGCAGCGGGGGCTATTGCTAGAGGTAACTTTTGAGAGGAAAAGGGAAGTAAATTCTAAGGTGTCTTTCAAAGAAGGAATGACTTTCCCAAAGAGTTGGCACCATGTGTCAGAAGAGGTTTGACTTTGGAAAGAGCGTTGGAGAGGGAAGTACCACATCAGACAGGAGGTTGAAGCAGGTGACCTTTAAAGTCCTGGGAGAGTCTATGACGCATAGTCCATATTTGATTCATTTGCATCTGCTGGCACAGGGGAAGCTGAATCAGGTCCCCTGAGTTAAGGAGAGAGATGTTGAATTTGACCTTGAAGACGCTGAGATGGAGGTAAGAACGATCAGAACAGTTAAGATGGGGGCCATGCGTGACAAGTCACATGCTGCGGTGCCTGGTTGCATTACATGTGTCACAGGAACATGGGGATTAGAGGTCCAGGCTACTGCCGTCTGGGGACCCCTGGAGAAGTTCAGGGAGGCCAGAGCCATCAGGGACACCTCCCTGGACGTGGCCGGTTGAGCGCTCGGGAAGCACTGGCCGGGGCGGGGGGGTGAGACCCAAGGACCGACAACCAAGGAGATGGTGTGGAACTGGAAGACACGGGCTCCGGCCAGCAGGGAAGTGGGGGAGCATAGTTCGGGGGAGAAAAGTGAGCCGAGTGCTTCGGAAGGCGTGCAGTCCGTCCAAGGGTAAGAGCCGGGGCGGGGGCTGAGAGAACGCGATGTCAGTCCCGGGACGAAGCAACGCCTGGTTGGCTGCTTGATGAGGAACGGCCAGGGACAGCACTCATGGGGCAGCAGTAGCGGGGACAGAGGTGGATTCTGACAGAGATAGAAGGTGGGGTGGAGGCTTTAGACGCAGGCGGTCCTGGTCTGAAGTCCTGGCTCTGTCACGTCCTGGGCGTGTGGTCTCGGGAAGTGGCCGGAGCTCTGCGTTTTCGTTTCCTTGGCTATAAAATAGGGTTTTAAAAAATCTCTCCAGCCCTCTGAGGGCTGCTGTGAAGATTACATGGGGTCACAGATGCTACCACGATTTGTAACTCTCAAGTGCCCTGAACTTGCAGGGGCAGCCGCTAATGGCCTGCTTGCAGAGTCTCCAAATTGGAGACTGACAGGGGCCGCCTTCTGAGACCCGGGGCTCCGACTCGGGCCTTGAACTTATCATCAAACTGGAGAAAATTTTGTTCTTCCATTTAGGGGCTGGTCTGACACGGGGCTGGCAGTGGTCCCACGTGGGAGTGACTATCCCGGGGACAAATTCATGCTAGGACATCAACTGTCCTGCAGCTCTGCAAGTGGGCGTCAGACCAGCGTCAACGAGCCGTGGCCTGCAGCCCCTCCACGGCTCACTGACAAGCCCTGCCCGGCCGGCTGCCACCTGACCCGTGCTTCCTCCTCTCCTGGACACCCTTGTGCCCAACCGTCCCTAGTGTCTCATGGTGAAGTCACATATCTAAGCCAACACCATTTTAATGACTCCTCCAAGAGACCTATCAGCCAAATGGCTTCTGGATTTGAGCTTTCAGCCCTGGTTGTATCCAGATGGACGCACTCAGTGGTCTGGTGGGTCTCGCCACGCAGATGAGGATCTCAAGCGAAGTGTGGCCCAGGTGGACTTCCTGGATGCCCCGCGTCTCCAAACCTGTTCTGCCTCCGCTCATCTCCCACACCTGCCACCCACCCAGCGTCTCTGGCCAAGCCCCTAGACGCCTTCTGCGACCCCGCTCTCCTTCCCTCACCCCTACACCCAATCCGTCCGAACATCCCGCCAGTGCTACCTTCCAAACACATGCCCAACCTGCCCCCCTCCCATCAAGTGCCCCATTGCCACCCAGCCCACACCAGCATCCTCTCAGCTAGCAACATGGCAGCTTCCTGACTAACTTTCCTGCTTCCTCTTCTGGCTTTTTGAAACCTATTTCCTGTGAAGTAGCCAGAGGTATGCTTGTAAAACATAAATCGAGCTGTGTTTATCTTCTTAAAAACCCCCCAGGGGCTTCCAGTGCACACAGAATGGAAACAAACTCCTGAGGGGAGGCCGGATTGCACTGGGAGGGCGGGGGTTTGTGAATAGCATTCAGGGCCAAGACGAAGAGCATGGCTGGGAAAAGAGGTGGGGAGACGGAGCTACCCCGAAACGTGCCCTTGCTGCTCTAGAGGGGGTCGGCTGAAGCCAGCTAAAAGCTAGCGGGCAGAGCTGGTGGCGACATGGGGGTGTGACTGGCTCAGGTAGCCGATGGCTCCCACTCTTCCCAGGAGAAGAGACTTGGAGCTGATTCACATTGTGCCTGATGGCATTTCTGCTCCCGATAAACCTATTTTTGCCAACTCAAAAATACATGAACAGAATAGGTCCTCCTCCCTGAAGCCCGCCAGGCTCTCCAGGACCTGGCCCTGCCACCCCTCCAGCCCCATCCTGTGGCAGCCCCCCACTCACCGACTGCCACACCAGGGGTCACAAGCTTCAGGACGCATGGGAATCAAGGGGGAGCTGGTCAGCACAGATTCCAGCTGCTCCTCCTCCTCCTCTTTCCCCTCCTCCACCGCCTCCTTCAATGCCCTTACTTCCTGAATATTCTATCACATGCACAGAGTAAGGCAGGCACCTGCAGTGATGCACAAGCAGCTGTG